>CAUYPK010157381.1:0-57836 GCA_963574355.1 Loris lydekkerianus
CAGAGAGAGGGAAAGAGGGAGGGGGGTGGGGCCTTGGTGTGTGCCACACCTTCTGGGGGCAAGACATGATTGCAAGAGGGACTTTACCTAACAAATGCAATCAGTGTAACCTGGCTTATTATACCCTCAATGAATCCCCAACAATAAAAAAAAAAGAAGAAAAAAAAATTCTCTAGCAATGAGCTCTATTGTAACCAAGTTGTTACCTGTGTAACCAAACTAAAAATATACTTACTTTTGAGATGTTAATTTCCTTAATGACATATTGTCTGCCATCTTCTGTAGATTTAACAAGAATGGCTTTTCCAAAGGAACCTTCCCCAATCTTCTGTAGTCTAACATACTTTTCCATGGTTCTTCTTCTAAGGCATCTTTATCGATATATGCTAGACATTAAAAAGAGAAAGCAACAGTTAAAAGAGATAAAGCATGTTTTCTATTATAAACATGTTTAATTCATATTCCACTTCCTTAGTAATTGCCTAACTTTTTTTAAAAAAGGATATCTAACAGCTTTACTGAAAGTTATATAAACTCTATCTTAATCTTACTCATGCAATCTAGTTATCTCTAAAAAGAGAAAAACAAACAGTGACATTTCAGTTTTATAAGAATGCTTTGGAGAGCCAAATACTAGATATACTTAACATGCATGGACAAAAAGACAAACTTCTTCCTACATGGATTAACTAGAAGCATTACTTTATTATCCCCAATAAGAATGCAATTTTAATATTTCCAAAAGTTATTTAACTAACCCCCTTTTATTAGACATTTAAAATGTCTAATGTTTAAAATGATTGCTATTACAGGATTTAAAGCTTTCAAACATATTACTTAAGTGTCTTAAAATCCTCTACTAATTTACATTCTAACTAGTAGTATATTAAAGAGTCTGCTCCTAGATATCTTTATTAACACTAGTTATTATTTAATAAATAAAGTCTTGGAGAGGCCACAGAGGGCAATAGTTAAAGAGCACTAAAACTTTAGAGTGAGAGAGCTTGGATTTAAATTCTAGCTTTATCACTTACCAGCTATGTGACCTTAGGCAAGTTACTTATCTTTACGTGCCTCAATTTGTTCATCCATAAAATGTGAATAACTACAGTAATTAATACATACTTACAGAACTGCTGGATTAATTTAAGTAATTAATTTAAGTAATGTTCTGAGAACAATGCCTAGCAAACAGTGAGTACTGTGTTACCATATTATTGTTGTTTTGACAATTTGCAGAAACTTATTAACACTGAAAGACATTGTTTAATCTTCCCATCAGCATCCAAAGCACCTTTTTAAGCTGCATGCTTGCTGTGGTCACAAAATCCCTTTTTATACTTTTAGAAGATCTGCCTGTACTTCTCCAGTCATGAATTCTTATTCCTGAAATTAAGGAACAATACAGAATAAGACATCTGTATACAAACTATGATAATCTAAATCCCTAAATAATTTCTACAGGATGGTAAATAGCTAAAATTTCTCTTTTGTTGTTTGAGACAGAGTCTCACTATGTTACCCTCAGTAGAGTGCCATGGTGTCACAGCTTACAGCAACTTCAAACTCTTGGGCTTAAGCCATTCTCTTGCCTCAGCCTCCCAAGCTAGGATTTCGGGCGCTTGCTACAGTGCCCAGCTATTTTTTTGATGCAGTTGTCATCCTTGTTTAACTGGCCCAGGCTGGATTCCGACCTGCCAGCCTGGGTGTATGTGGTCAGAAAGTGCCCTACGCACTGAGCTACGGGTGCTGCCTGTATTATTTTTACTTATAATGCTTCATTGGGAAAATGGTGTTTCATTTTTGTTTGAATTTTTTCGTTTACTAGTAAATGTGAAAAAACCTTCCACATTTATTAAGTATTTGTACTCTTCTTTTGAACTATTCATCCATGTTCTTTGTCTATTTTCTCCTAGGTAGTCTTCTTTTTATTAATTTGTAAAAGCTCCTTATGTAATGAAGTCCTTATCTGTCATAAATGATTTTTTCCCCTGATATATTTGCTTTCAGTTTTATTTAAACATAAAAGTTTATTTTGATGTGAATAAATATATTATTTTCTTTGTAATTCTGCTTTTGGTATTATAATTAAACCCTTTCCCTACAAAGATAATTAAGGTCATTAGTAGCTTTAGCTATACTAAGGTGAGGAGAATGGCAATTTCAGAAGAAGCCTGAGTATAATACACTAGGTAGTGAAAGCTAAAAAAAGTGAGAGAGAGTGAAAGAGCAAGAGTGAGAAAGTAGTCATGGCTTGGCACCCATAGTTCAGTGGTTAGGGCGCTGGCCATATATTCTGGGGCTGGGGAGTACAAATGTGGCCTGGGCCAATGACAACAACAACAAAAAAAAGCCAGGCACTGTGGCGGGTGCCTGTAGTCCCAATTACTTGGGAGGCTGAGGATAGAGAATCACTTAAGCCCAAGAGTTTACGGTTGCTGTGAGTTGTAATACCATGGCACTCTACCAAAAGCAACATAGTAAGACTCTGTCAAAAAAAAAAAAAAGAGAACGTAGTCATGAAAGCAATAATCTGTATGGCATATTAGCAAGTCACCCTCACTGTAGACATGCATAAATTCACTATATTAATCTGAAACTAAAAAGCATTTAATTTGTCCAACTTGCTCTTTTCTATGTCCATTCATAACAAGCAGGCTTCTGATATATAATGTCTTTCAAGGAGAAAATGAGTTTGTCTCGAAGCTCTAAAAATTTCTGTGACAGTTTACCATATTTCTCATTGCAAATTGTAAATCCATGTTTTCATTTCATCCATGAATACTAAATTTAAATCATACTTTGCATCTTAAAAATGATCCAACATCTTCAAATGACAAACTTCATATTCTAGGCCTGCAAAAGGTCAGAATACAGCCTCTGGTAAACTGATGTGACAAATAATTATGCCTTATGAAATTTTGTGGGAGTTTTTTATACCTCATAAAACATAACCACTTTCCATTTCAAAATTTCTGTAGAAAAGGGAAATGTCTTTAGCAAACCTAAGAAAATAGGAAATGAACTATTATTATAGCATTACAGCATCATCTGTAAATTAAAGAGGAAACATCATAGACCAGCCATGGGGGCTCACATCTGTAATCCCAGCACTCTGGGAGGCCAAGGCAAGAGGATTGCTTGAGCTCAGGAGTTTTAGAGCAGCCTGAAGGAGACCTCATCTGTACTAAAAACAGAAAAATAAGCTGGGTGTGGTGGCAGACGCCTGTAGTCCTAGCTATTCTAGAAGGTGAGGCAGGAGGGATGTGTTTGAACCCTGGTGTTTGAGGTCGCATGACTGCACTCCAGCCCCAGTAACAGAAAGAGACTTAAAAAACAGAAAAACAAAATTATTTAAAGCCACAAATAAGTTAAAAATTTATCTACTTATAAAAAATGTCAGAGTATATGAAAGAAACACTATTACCATCAATCTGGAACACATGCTGATAGGCATCATACCCTCATCAGCTGTTTCAGATTATTTGATGGGCAGGTTGTCAAGAAGTCCTTTAGCACTCTCTGACGCTACATAAAATTCCTCCATAGCAATAAATACCGTTTGAATTGTTGAAAAAGGGCCAATTTATCCTCTTAAAGAGGAAAGTTCCTTCCCTATTTCTCATTACTTAAAAAAAGCAGAAAACAAAACAGGATTTCTATTAGACTTTTTCAAAATATCTGTCTTCTCTGTAAGTCTATTCAGAAAATTCTCAACAGATTCTGTAAACCACCATATATAAATAATTTACATTTGTGAAAAGGAATTGTGTTCATGAGTTAGATCAGAAGATTAGAAGGCAGGACAGAGTAAAATTTGGAAAAAAGGGTCCATGTATTATTAACATGACCTCAAAAGAATTCCGGTGGCCAATTTCCATAACCTTTACTAAATTCCTGATGGTGACTTTTACTGTATAAAACCTGTTTTCCCACAAAATAGGCATTTTCACTTAGAACATTTCACTTAGAACACGAGCAATTTAAAAATCAAACATACCTGTAGGTCCTCTAATAGACGAATCTAAACCAGAAACCACTTCTCTCCACCTTTGGCCCTCTCCATCTCGACCATACTGCTGCATCATAAGCAAAGGCCCTCGCTAGCTTATGTCGGTGCCACCTTAATCCCTCATAAACATTTCCAATATAACTCGCCAAGGCAATAAAAGTATTTCTCCTTCTTAGAGATCTTGCATTAGATAATAAAAAATAGCCCTGTTTTAAAAAGAATTAATTTCATCATAATTTTTTTTCTACAGGCTTTCTATGAAATGCAGAACTTTTAATAACTTACTTGTGGAAACTAGGGTAACCTAGTAACTACTACTCATTTTCTAATTAAAATGTACATGCAATGTAAGTGACTGCCTATCCATATCAAATTTCTATTATTTATTCATCACTCTAGCTTTTTAAACACAGCCACGTCCAAGTCCTTGAGAGAACTGAAATCTCAATGAGGCACAAGGTTCTTTCCCTGCGAATCCTTTCAAGGAGAGTCGGTCGGTCTCCTAAGCAGGACGGTTTTCAACACTTTGCCCGTCATGGCCCCCCGGAGGCGCTCGCCTCAGGGACACAGGACTCGCCCCAACCCCGGGCGCTCACCTCAGGGACACCGGACCTCAGCCAGGACTGTCCGGACGCCGCCGCCGCAGCCGCCTCTCCGGACCCGGGAGGGCAGAGGCGCCGCCCCGCGGCTAGAAGCGCTACCCTAAAAAAAACGCCGAGTCCGAGTCGCCAGGTTACGCTCGCCCGGCCGCACCCGGCCCCGCCTACGCTGACACTCGGGGTTGGCCCGCCTAGTCTCGGCAACTCGCGTCAGGCGCGCCCACGACCCACGGAATCAGCGACTCGGGAGTCCGAGCCCTGGGGACGGCGGGAGGTGCTCTGTCACAGCTTCCCAACCCCACGGGGTCGCTCTAGTTTCCGCGGGGGAACAGGGACCGGCAGCATTGGGACTGCGGGGCCACCCGCCTGCCGCAGCCTCTGGCCTCTCGGCGTCAGCTCTTGCTGCCAGGACACAAGCGCTAGGGCTCCGCACACCGAAGCCCTAAATTGATAGCACAGGCTGAGGAGGAAAAGTCGGCGCGTCTCTGACGCCATCACGTGACGTCAGTACCCGGGAGCCGGCGTTCATGTAGGGGGCGGGGAGGGAGCCGCCAGGTGTGGCCAGAACGGGCCAAGGTCGAGGGCCTAGCTAGAATGGACCGGGGGTGGGGACAGGGAGGGGCTGGAACGGGCCTGACAGCGAGCGGGCAGCGAAGGTGTTGAAGAGGGGCGGCAAGAGGGCGTGGTTAAAACAGCCTGGTGGCTGGCGGGAATGGGGCACCTGTGGGGCCATGACGGGCAGAGTGTTGAAAACCGTCCTGCTTAGGAGACCGGCCGACTCTCTCCTTGAAAAGATTCGCAGGGAAAGACCCTTGTGCCTCATTGAGATTTCAGTTCTATCAAGGACTTGGACATGGCTGTATTTAAAAAGCTTAGTTTCTTCCATGAAGAAGGGTCCTCAAACTTTATAAAGGCCAGTTCACTGTCCCTCAGATTGTAGGAGGGCCAGACTATGGTTAAGAAAAAACAAAACCTGAACAAATTCCTATGCACACTGCACATATCTTATTTTGAAGTAAAAAAACAAAACAGGAACAAACACAATCACACCGCCTCATGTGGACCGAGGGCCGCAGTTTGAGGACCCCTGATTGGCGGAGGCAGAAAAGGGGGAGCTAATCGGTGGAAGGGCGTGGCTAGAAGGAAGGGGGTGGGGGGACGAGGCATCGAAGAGGGTGTGACTAGACTGGATCTGGGGCGGGGCGGATGGTGGAGAGGAGTGGCCAGACCGGACAGCGGAGGGGCAAGGCATGACTAAAGTGGACCTGGGTGTGGCAGGAGCTTGTAGAAACCAGAGAGGAGGCAAAGACTATAAAGCCGAGGGAGTAAAGACTAATATAAGTGAATTTGGAATAAAGCATTTATAAATTATTCCCACATTCAAAAGAAAGGGGCTTTTTATTTAAACTTTTATGCTTACTACTTAGGGATCCACGTTTTTAAAAGCAATTTAAAATTTTAAAATAGACATGTTCTTATAAAGGAATAAGTGCATAATATTGCAGAAAACAAAATGTACCAGCAGATTTGTTCTTGCATACTTAAGAGAGATCCTGGGTGTCATCTTCCATGAAGAAACTAAGACACTACTATAAAGGAGTTTTCATCTGCCTAGATAAGAGGTGAGACTGATGGACAAACTGTGACCACACCTGTCTGTAGTGAGAGAAGAAAATATATGCCTGGCGGCGCCTGTAGCTCAGTTGAGTAGGGCACTGGCCAAATACACAGAAGCTGCCGGGTTTGAACCTGGCCCAGGACTGCTAAAACAACAATGACAACTGCAACCAAAAAAATAGCTGGTTGTTGTGGCGGACGCCTGTAGTCTCAGCTACTTGGGAGTCTGAGGCAAGAGAATCGCTTGAGCCCAAGAGTTGGAGGTTGCTGTGAGCTGTGACGCCATAGCATTTTAACCAGGGCAACAGCTTGATACTCTGTCTCAAAAAAAAAGAAAGAAAGAAAGAAAGAAAGAAAGAAAAGAAAACACATACCTGCAGGTCTCTTGTGAAAACGTCCACTCAGTTCAGAGAACTTTCTGCTTGCTTTTCCATGTTTTCTGAAAATCGTCTAAGAAAGTTGCCCAACAGTGTCCCAAGTAAGAGAAAATTGTGCTTGGACATTAGCGGAGTCCACAAATTCTACCTTGATAAAAGTTAGATAAAGAAGTTGGTTAAAGAAGTTAGATACTTGACAACCCCGTCGTCACCGCAAGCACCAACCTGGCGGCAGGGCAATGCTGTTTGAGCTTTTTCATTCCACTATGCCCTGGTAGAAAAGAAGACGAACAACATTAATGCATGGAGCACAGATGTTACTAACTTGCAAGACGGATCAAAGTCCGTGGAGCTTGTGCATGTAAATACGGTCAGAGGACGCTCGAGAGGCAAGAAACACACTAGGGGCGCTTAATATCCAGTGCTTTGCAGTCATCCCACCCCCGCAACAAAAGTGCAGGAAATAGAGAGTGGCGGGGCTCAGTGCTGCCCCCGGTTGTCACACTCTACTTGGCCGTCAGTGGGCTGAGTGCTGCCCCCCACTCCGTGGTCACGCTCGACCCGGCCCAGCCGGGGTCTCCGTGCTGCCCTTGGTGGTCACCTTCGACCTGGACTTAAGAGGTCTCAGTGCTGTTCCCTGGGCGGTCACACTCGACTTAGCCCGAGAGCGCTGCAGCCACACCTGCTCACCAAGCTGATCCGTACCCCTCGCCTTGGACTCGGGGTGGCGAGCCGCGCCCCGTGACGTAGCCAGGAGTGCAGTAAATGTTCGCTGGACAGAAACAAGCTGGACCCTCCACGTGTAAAGTCAGATCGTGCACTACAGTCTCTAGGAACTGATTTGAAAAGGCGTGGTGGCTCCACCCGGGTTACAGGAGTGTAATTAGCATGGCGCCGGTGCCCACGGCGTGTTAGGTTGCGACCTGTCTCCGTTCGGGTTCTCGTCCACGCCGCGGCTCCTGCATCCCACTGTTGACCCATGCCCTTTGGCCTCGCACAGCCGCTCCTAGCACCCCGATCCCACTACAGCAGCCGAAACCCGTGTTGGGCACCCCCTGGTGGCCGCCGCCCGTTCCTGTCCGATGTCAGCTACGGGCCCAAACGAGCCGCGCCAAGGGCACAGCCCCGCCTCTTCCTTTCTTGGCCCAGCCCCACCCACGCAGCTCTTCCTCCTTGAGTCCGACCCCTCTGGCTCAGCCCCGCCTCTTCCACTTGTGCCCCGCCCAGCCCACGCGGTCCCTCCTCTTCCTCCTTGTGTCCCGCCCCACCCGTACATTCTCCTTTTCCTCCTCGGGCCCCGCCCAGTTATTGCAGCCCCGCCTCTTCCTCTTCGGGCTCCGCCCCTCCTGCGCTGCCACTTCTGCTCCTCCTTGGCCCCGCCTGCCCGCGTAGCCCTTAGTCTTTCTCCCCGGGCCCTGCCCCGCCCGCCTTCCTTCCTCTTCCTTTTCGGGCACCGCCCCGCTTGCGAAGCCCCTCCTTCTCCTCCTTCTACTGGGGCCCCGGCCCCGGCTCCTGCTCGTCTTCTGTCGGTCTCGCCCCTCAACGCCACGGCGGGTTCGGAAGAGCGATAGACCGAGTGGCCGCTCTGGTTGAGGCGGTGACGTCATACGTCTGCGCCAGGGACGGCCCGGCCGCGTTCCGGCTTCTTCCACCTCTTCCCGTTCTGCGGGCCTGGCGGTCGGAACATCATCCCCTTTTCGGAGTTCCTGCTGGGCCGCGAGGCGGAACGCGTGGAAGGGAGGTGGCTGGGTGCGCCGTCAGTGCTGGCCCGCGGAGGCGGCGAGTGCGGGACTGTGTTGTTAATTTCGGGTGGAGGCGGTTTCCTCCAGGACTCTCAGGTCGGCGGGACTTCATGCTGCGCCCGCGTTTGAGGGAGGACGAAGGAAGTCCCGTCGGGCGACATTTCCGTCGTGTCTTCAGCTGAGAGAGCCTGGGGTCCTAAGTGGCGGCAGTCCCCGTGTTGGGCTCTGCGGGCGGAGCTTCAGGCGGCCGGTCTCGGAGTCGATGCCGATGCGGGACCCGGGGGCAGCGTGGGAGCGGCCGCTGCGGGTGCTATGCCTCTGGGCCGCCAGGTGGGTTCCGTGGGGGCGGCGGGTATCATACCCGGTATTCCGCACGATGTTAACGGGGACTCTGAGTCCGGAGCGAACCTGTCTCGTGTACGTGCTTTACATTTTCACCCATTCCTTAAGGAAGGACCTTTGTAACAAATCAGTGAGTTCCAGGAAAACATTGTTTTGATTAATTTTTAACTTAATGAGGTTATATTTTCTCCCAATTTGTTCAAATTTAAAAATAACATTTAGTTTTTCTATCTTTAAATATACATATGCACATAAAACTTTTGTGCATGTACTATATTTGTGTTTTGATTTTTAACGTGTGGGATCACAACTACCATGGACTCTCAGCAGTGAACTTGGCATGTGGTGTGCTTTATTTGTGTAACATTTGAAAACTGTGGAGCACTTGGGAGATACATTATACATAATAGAAACCCACATTTCTGTTTTCTTTGGAAAATATTCCTGTTTGTGAGAACTGAATCAGCAGTGGCCACCTTTTTAAATGTTCAAAAGTTCAGTTCTACAAACGTAAACTTTTGAGTCATGCAATTCATTTTCTGCAACATCACTGTGGCTTGTATAATTTTTTAATATTTCCGAAATTGAGGTCGACATGTCAATTTCTACGTGCTTTTATGAATCACTACAAATTAGTGTTCGTTTAGTTCAAGAGTCCGTATGGGAGTTAAAATGCTTATATACATATTTTCGACTTTTCATCCTAAGAGGTGCTGCTTAGTGTTTTGTTATATAGTATGGCTTAAAAACTATGTGTATGACCCACAAGTAGTCTCTCAAATGGAATTAATTAGCTTATATGACCTGTTGGCACAGTCTATCACGGACTATGTGTCTTCCTATCCCTTACTCCCACCCCTCCCCCCAACTTCAAAGACTTTGATTCTTTCCTTGAATTACATATTTTGTTTAAGAGGTCAATATGAATGTATAAGAATCTACATCTTTACTTGGAAATTGTGCTTTAGCACAATTTACTGTTACTGATTAAACAGGGCTCATTAGGAATGTAAACATTTAGCCTGGTTTTGGATATATATGGTTTAGGAGAACAGATTTGCTGAGATTCTCAGTTTAATGTTATTAAATCGGTTATTTTCCAGGTTATGTTGGTGTTAGGCTTTCTGTATCCTATTGTGACTGGTTGGCAATAATTTTTAGACCGCTCAGGTAGCCAGATTTGATCTCTGTGGTAGGTCACATATTAAAGCAGTGCCCTGTGGTGTTTGGCCACTAACACTGCTTTGTAGAACTTAAAGCTTAGTTTGCAGTGAGATTTGAACACAGGTATCCAATACATATTATACGATGTAGTGTTATTATTTATTGAGTGCATTGTATATAGTTTAGGCTTTTTTTCTAAGTGATTTTTGTGGATTATCTCAATTTTTCACACCAACTCAATGAAGTAGGTACTTTCGCTATTCTCATTTTACAGATGGAGAAACTGAGCCATGGAGGATGTAATTAGCGTGCCCAGGGTCCCACAACATTTAGTTTCAGAACAGAGACTGAAGCCTGGCAGTGTGATTTCAGAGCTCTTGCTCTTGATGGCTATAATGTATTACAGTTTAGACTAATCAAAATGCTAAAAAAGATAGCATGAGAGATTGGCACTTCAAGTGTTTTTAAAATAAAAACTCATAGTCTTACTACTATAGCATACTTTTAAAATCTTTCCAGTCAAGATGAGGTTATAAACCGTTAGGTTATATTATTTACACAGGGGAGATTGAAGTTGGATTTGTAGCTGCGTCCTGCACATTGGTACTTTGAGGACATGTTTTAAATTGAGCCCCGAGGAGTGCTGATGTAATTAGTAGACCACACTTAATTCCTGTGGAATAGCAGTGACCTTAGTAATCTGTCTTTTCTGATGTTTTTAGATCTGAATTTTCTTCAGAAGATTCTATGTTAGGCTGTCTTTGAGTTATTTGAACCACTGAATTATGTTTCTTCAAGTCTGTATCTACTTTTTTGCTCTGCTTTTCATCTTCCTTAATGTCTCTTCAGTTTGATCAGTCCTTATACTGGGGGCCGAGAACAGGCATTCAAGGGGCTGTCAGAACGCTACCTTTTTCAAAATGGTCTTTAGATTAGGACATTTATATATCCAATCTTTTAAAAAGTTAGCTACTACTGGCTTGGCACCCGTAGCTCAGTGATTAGGGCACCAGCCACATGCGCCGGGGCTGGCAGTTTTGAACTTGACTCAGGCCTGCTACAGAACACTGACAACAACATCAACAACATAACAACAACAACAACAAAAATAGCTAAGCATTGTGGCGTGTACCTGTAGGTAGTCCCAGCTTAGGAGGCTGAGGCAAGAGAATTGCTTTAGCTCAAGAGTTTGAGATTGCTGTGAGCTGTGACGCGACAGCACTCTACTGAGGGTGACATACTGAGACTGTCTTAAAAAAAAAAAGTAGCTATTAATGATAATGTTCTCTTTTTATAGCAACACTAAAAAAGTTTTAGTAAGGCTCTATGGTTATTTTTCTAGGTGCAAAAAAACATTTACTGAAGACAAGAGATTGTCTTAAAACACTCCCAAGTCTTCAGCACTAGTACATTACTTTTGTTACTTATCTTTAACTTTATGTGTGTACTTACTGTATCGTATCTAGTAAGTCTTGTTTTACAAGGCTTACGGGTTTGACTGCTTTTATGATTATATCTTTCAAGTTAAATGTATTAGTAATGTCATCACACTTAAATTGAACTCTTATCATGTGTCATTGGCCAATGTTTGACCATAGCATCTGAAGATTTAAATTTTAAAATGATGAAAGGAGAATGAAAATACTTAAAAATATTTTTTAATTACAGTATTTATTTTTTAAATTAGGTAGTACTTGCACTGGGTAGTATTCAAAAGGGATAGTCTCTCTTTCACACCTTGTACTGAAGCTGTATTGTCTTCCCTTTAACCAACTTTCTTGGGAATCCCTCCTGATATGTCTGTGTGTACAGAAACAATTGGGCACTTTATGTCTTCCTTTGCTACCCTCCCTTTTAGCATACTGTAAATATTTCTCTGTACTTTATACTTTTAAACTTAATAATTGATCTTAGAGATTGTTTTATACTATTACCTGAAGAAATTCTTCATTTGTACAGCTATATGAGAACAAAATTATTAAATCACCCCCCAAATACTTAACATAATAGAGATAGCTAGCATTAAAGTGAATGAGTGTGATTTTTTGTTGAATATGGAGATCAACTTTCTTTATGTAAAACTAGATGATTTTCATTAATTATATGTTTGAAAAATGTTAAGACCTGGGCAGTGCCTGTGGTTCAGTGGGTAGGGCGCCAGCCCCATATACCGGGGGTGGCGGGTTTGAAACTGGCCCCAGCCAAACTACAACAAAAAAAATAGCTGGGCATTGTGGCGGGCGCCTGTAGTCCCAGCTACTCGGGAAGCTGAGGCCAGAGAATCGCCTAAGCCCAGGAGTTGGAGGTTGCTGTGAGCTATGACACCATGGTACTCTACCAAGGGTTATACTATGAGACTGTCTCTAAGAAAAGAAGAATGTTAAAATCACTTCCCCCTTCTTTTCCCAGGTAATCAGACAGCTAAATGGAGTCTGAGCAGCTGTTTCACAGAGGCTACTACAGAAACAGCTACAACAGCATAACCAGCGCAAGCAGCGATGAAGAGCTGCTAGACGGAGCAGGTGTCATTATGGACTTTCAGACCTCTGAGGATGACAGCTTGCTAGACGGTGACACTGTAGTTGGTAGGTTTGGTATTACAACACAAGTGTTTGTAGTCATGATTAGTGTGTTCTACTAATAAACACGTACGCATATTTGTTAGTATGTTTTGTTTTGTAAGAAACTGCCAAGCTATCTTCCGGGGTGATAAAAAATACCATTTTTATTCCCAATGGCAATGAATGAGAGCTCCCTTTGCCCCACATTCTTGCCAGTATCTGGTATTGTTGGTGTTTTGGATTTTAGCCATTCTAGCAGGTGTGCAGTGGTATTTCATTCTTATTGTCTATTGAGTTTTGAATTTCAGTTACTTTTCAGCTGTAGAATTTCCTTTCAATTATATTTTATAGATTTCTATACTGTAGGAAGAGTTATACTGTCTGCCTTTTTGAGTACATTATTCACTTGTTTAAAGTCCATGTTTGAGAATGCCACGTCTGAATCACCTGTAGGTCTGCTTCTGTTGCCTGTTTTTTGGTCTTTCGTCCCTGACTCCTGGTAGGGGTTTGTAATTTTTAATTGACTGACTGCCAGATATTGTATACAAAAATTGTAGACTCTCTGGATGCTATTATCTTCACCAGAGTACATTTAATTTTTTTCTGGCAGTGAGGTAGTGTAGGAGGCAAATCACCTTGATCTCATCAAGGGCTGAGTGTATTTACAGCATAGTTTCAGACTTTCTGGTCTGTTTTTGGATTACTTTATTTTTAGAGCATAGTCCTTGAGAGTTTCAGCAGAAAGCATAGTATGTCCACCAAGAGCCTCCTGTTTGGTAGGCACTGAATTCAGTTTTTGCCTCCCCAGCGTTTTCAGACTGTCAACAACTGAGCTTATCATTGTAGTTTCTTAGCCAGTCCATCTTGCTGACTTTCGCAGGCTCTTGCTCCTGAAATTAGGAATCATAATTTTTTAGGATAAACGTGGCATGAATGAACTGTGCCTGTTTCTCTAGATCTTGACCTGTTGGAAGTACATATTGCCTTGGTGGTTTTGAACTTCAGGTTTTGTCTTCCTGACCTTATGAGGCTACCCAAAGCCCTCAATCTTCACTTTTTGGTGGGCCTCTAACTCTGCTTATAAACCAGCAGATGGCTGAAGAGCAAAAATACCTTAGACCACTGGGTTTTACCTCTCCCTGTTTCACTTCCTGCAGAATCTTGGCACCTCAAGTTCTAGCTGCCATTAGATGTTCTTTCATTTTTTAAAAAATGTTGCATTATTAGTCATTTGCTGTGCTGATGGGGTTTTTTTTCTAAGTTTAATGACAAAGTTATAAACCAGGAAAACACATTTATTCATAATTTGAAACAATCAGGTGAAATTAATGACGTACCTATTTTTTTCTGTTTAAATAGCTTGTGGCCCTTTATGTAAAGCAGAAAATTAATTGAGGGAAGTAGAAAAACATAGGACAATCTAGCTCTTTGTGTCTTTCCACACTACCATCAAGTGATAGCAATCAAACGCATGGCTGTGATCAGTACAACTTAAGAATTCTTAGGGCCAGGCGCTGTAGCTCATGCCTATCCTAGCACTTTGGGAGGCCAAGACAGGTGGATTGCCTGAGCTCACAGGTTCAAGACCAGCCTGGGCAAGAGTGAAACCCATCTCTAAAATAGCCGGGTGTTGTAGCTAGTGCCTATAGTTGTAGCTACTTGGCAGGCTGAGGCAAGAGAATCGCTTGAGCCCAAGAGTTTGAGGTTGCTGTGAGCTATGATGCTACGGCATTCTACTGAGGGCAAAAAAAAATGAGACTCTTATCTCCGGGGGGAAAAAAAAATTATTCTTAGGCAGTACTGTCTTCAGTTGAAGTAAAAGAACTTACTGAGACTGACTAATGGGGTGAAAACCATAGTCAGCCACATGTTTAAGAAATTATTAGTTTAGTATTAGGCTTTATTAATTAGTAGGCTCCTGTATCTTTTTTTTGTCATATCTAAAATGTTTACTTGTCAGCATCAAGGATGTGTCTTAGGTTTCTGATCATATGTAGAGTAAAAAGGAAATGTAAGAGGAATGCTAGAGAAGGCTCTCTCCTAAGTGTTTCAAGTTTGTATCTGTAGATAACAGTTTGTTTTTTAAAAAAAAACAAACAAAACTTTGAAAATTCTAAAATGCAAATGTAAAGTGTTCCCATTTTTTTGAAAATCTTGGGTCTTCTGATAACTGAGAATGACATATAGAGGTGTTACATAGATGTTGTATTCTACTTTCTATATATACATCTATATTCAGACTCACCTTCCGAGCTATTACAAGAGATTCCATTATTTTCATTCAAGTATTTGTTGTTAGATTGAGCTATTTGTTGTTAGATTGAGCATTACTCAAAATGTTTGAAATTTCATTCATCTCATATCCCTTCTGGGTATAATACCACCCAGGTGTGTCATAAGTTCTGTCTATACAAAAAATTTCAGGAAAAAAGGCTTAGCAGAGTGATCAAGGGACTTTTAGGGCTAGGACATGCCTAGAGTGAAGATGCATATCATAAAATGGGGCCCAGCCTTTGGTCCTACAGACCAGAAGCTCGGCATCAGTATCCTAAAACTGATCTTTAAGAAGTGTATCCACATTCACCAGGGTTTTAGATCTTGTTAGGTAAAACCATCACTTAAATTTATTTATAGTGAGAAATGCACTAATACAGCAGTTTTTAACCTGTGGGTTGCCACCCATTGGACTGTATTAAAGGTTTGTGGCATTAGGAAGGTTGAGAACCACTGCACTAATACTAAGAATCTACTTAGGTGGCTTGGCGCCTGTAGCACCAGCCACATACTCCAGAGCTAGTGGGTTTGAATCAAGCCCAGGCCTGCCAAACAACAATGACAACTACAACCAAATATAGCCAGGCGCTGTGGCAGGCACCTGTATTCCCAGCTACTTGGGAGGCTGAGGCAAGAGAATCGCTTAAGCCCAGGAGTTGGAGGTTGTTGTGAGCTATGATACAACAGCACTTTATCCAGGGTGACAGTTTGAGACTGTCTCAAAAAAAAAAAAAAATCTAATGTGAGTCTGAATATAGATGTATATATATATAGGAACAACATACATACATATATACATACAACATATATACAACATCTATGTAACACCTCTGTTTATCTCCCCAAAACAGATAAAAAGTAGCTTATTAAGATAAACAAAATTTAATGACTGATATAAGTATTTGACAAAGATGAAGCATAGGGAAAAAACCTTGACATAAAATGTAGAAATGAGATCAATAAAAAATATTACCAATGTACTTTCTAAGGAAAGACTACACATTGGCCCCTAAGGTTTTTAGCAGCAAGTGAATAAGAGAACCTGTTTAGTTAAATGATAGTGTGTATAAGAGAAAAACGTAACTGGTTTTTCAGCAGATACCTCTATTACTAATAATAAAATAAGTTTCTGAGTGACATTTTAAAATGGTTACTACCTAATGTATTAAACAGTGATTTTTAGGACTATGCTTGAGTATATTAGAATATCCATCATTATCTCCTACTTGAATTATGAGACATAATTCCACAAGAGTACCAGTGTTTTATGGTTAGGCATTGATTGTTTATGGTGGTCTGGGAGGATTCATAGATGTATTTTAGAGTGTCATTGAATCGGTAGACTGTATAGAATTTCAGGAAGCCATCCATGTATATATATGTTTGCTGATGTTTGATACATAAGCAGGAATTTTAGAGTTACATTATACCAGGCGTATGTTATAATAGCATTTATTATTTAGCTAGCTGAAGCAGTAACATAGCCCAGGTAAACCTAAGACTGAATAGAAGCAACCAGAAGTCCTCTTAATAAAAAGTAAAGCCTGTGTCCATGGGCAAAGTTAGGAGTGTTCATTCAAAATAATTGTATCTACCAGAAGACAAAGAATAAACACAGGAGCAGAACTTGCATTCTATATGATAAGGCTGTGATAATTTTAGCTATGATAAATTTGAAAGTAGCCATCACAGATATTTTTAAAAAAGTAAAACAAAAGCAAATGTTACAGAACTCCTGGTTTCTATGCAATGGCTTCTAACAAACAGCACCTTTTAGGAGGCATTTTGAGAGGAGGATCTCCTGGTCTAGAGGAATCACCTCAGAAGGTAACTAAAATTTTGAACTCTGATCTTATGGGAGCATGGGGGGGGGGGGTGTTGGTTTTTGGAATGACAGCTTTAAATGAAACGAGTTGCTTATTTCTGAATGTCATAAAAATATATAGCAGACTATTGTAATACGTCCTTTTGAGATGGTTTTTGTTTAAGCACAAAATCTTTGTGAGATAGGAAAACCGTAAAGAGAGATAAATCTCCTGCTTAGTTTACTCTTAGATTTATCTCTTTTGCATAGTGTCTACACACAATAGTTAAGTTAGTAGGTTGATAAGTTTTTTCTGTCAAAAGCAATGGTGTCTTAATGGCTAGTTCCTTTAAGGAAGGAAGAGAGGAGGCTGAGGGGGGGATTGTTGATATGAAACACTATTCAACTCTTAAGCTGTTCTGTTTTTTAATCTTCATCAAAAGCTGTTGTAGATTTTAGTTAATTACTAATAGACTTAGGGTCTCTTAAGAAACCTTTGGCATGTTGTAACTTTTGTGGTTAATGACTCACCTGACAGCACATAGGTAAATGAGTACATTTATATTATAAAAGCACACACCTGGTTTTAGATGTTGGTTCCATTTTCTTCATTAGAAATAAAAAAGGACATTGTCTACATCCAAAAATTCCTTTTTACATCTCTCTGTATTAAATGCTTTTATCCCTTTTATATTTATCCTAAAGCCAAAAGGAAATAATGCTTCTGTCTTAGTAGTTGCCACTGGTGCTACAGAAGCTATATTGTAAGTGCTTTAAATTCCCAAACCAGTTCTGTCTGTTGTGCTTGGAGCTTAGTCATCCTTCGACGTAGCAGGACCTGATTAAGGAGGCTGTCCCCCCTCCGAGCGCTGTCTGATCGTAGCCACTAGCAACCGGGCTGCCACCATTTCCCCGGTGACGTCACCGCGGGGCCGGACTGCCCTCGTCCTCGGCAAACATGGCATGGCCCGCGCCTGCCGCTGCGGGCTGAGCCGAGCGCCGTCGTCCTTCTAAGCTAGCGATCCTTTTTCCTCCTCCTCTTAAAAATCTCCAACCATGGACGCTTCCTCCGATCCTTACTTGCCTTACGACGGGGGCGGAGACAGCATTCCTCTGAGGGAGTTACATAAAAGAGGTAATGCCGGGCGTTTGGCGTGCGGCCGGGCGGTCCTCCGGCCTACGCGGGTCTCTCCCCGGCTTCCCGGCCACCCTGCGGCGCGGCGCGGGGGCGCGGGGCGGGGCGCGGGGCGGGGGGCGCGGCGCGGGGCGGACGGCAGCTCTGCGGCGCCGGCCTTCTGTGCCGGGGGGTGCTGCTTCCGAGTGCGTCGGGTGCCGGCTCCATCTTCTGCGTGAAAATCCGCTTGCCATTTAGCTATGAAAACCAGTTAATCTGCTTCACGGCTAGCTGAAGTCATGCTGGTTGGCACCTAAAAAGTAATGTTGTTTTTTTTCCTTTAGAAAACTGTTTCCTTTCATTTACACAGAGAAGTGTCTGTGTATCATTGTATTTCAGCTGTTACCAAATTACCGCGTAGCTTTTACACAACAAAGTAAATGTATAGTAAAACCTCCCCCTCCCTTTTAGAACATTTTAAAATGACAAAACGATGAACAGATCGTTTTGAAATACTTAATAAGTATTTCAGCTGATTAACATACTACATTGTCTTTTACAGGTGTTTTGTGTAATTTGATGTGAAAAATTTGTGTAATTTCATGTGAAAAACAGGGTGCTTTATAAGCATCAGAAAAAAATAATAGTAAGTTGTGAAAAACAGAAAAGCACCCGGCACACATGTAAATCTTTTGGTAGGCATGGCCTCAGTCTCCTTAAAACTATCTGCTAATTGTTGCCCTTATTTTCATTTTTCTTAAATTAATTATTCTAAAAATTGACTTCTTGACATTTTTTCTAGAACAAAATTGAACTTCAAGAAAAATCTCTTAGATGACTTTCTTTATGAGTCATGTTTCAATTACTGCATATTGTAAACTCATTTTATGGTTTAACCCAAAGTAAATAAGGAAGTCATAATAGTTTTTAGCATAACTAGCCCTTGTTATATTTAGAATCTACATTGTATTCTGGTATTTGATTCAGTGTCAGAAACTCTTTGTATTGTAAAACAGTATAAAACAGATTGTTTTAAAATTCATTTTGACCATAGTATCTTAATTTCACATCTTCAATAAAATCTGGTTCATATTACTGCCGCTAGCTCTGTTTTCTAAAAATAGCTGACATTTTACTATGGTTAATTTTATATGATCTCATGGCTTGTCATAGGTCAGAAATGCTTTGTCTGTTAAGATTTCCAAATGTGAACAGATCCTGCTGCATTGATTAAGCCTGTAGTGCTATTTATCCAGCATTGAGGTTTCTGCTTTGTGCCTGCACAGGAGACTGGTAGCTTAAATTTATCTTTAAGATTTTGTTTCAGTTTTTTAATTAATACATGTTTAATTGGTAGTATTTTATTACTGTTATTTGCATTTGTTTTAATGCTGAGTCTGTCCTGCACTCTTTCATGTGTGTCCTGCAGTTTCTTCAGGGATATCTTTTCCTTCTGTGCAATCTTTTTTGATTTCATAAGAACTTCTCTTTCAGAGAGGGTCGTCTCACTGTGGTGGGGGCTCCTGGGTGGGCTGAGTCACCCTGAGCGCTACATCTTGTTCACCTGGACATGCCTGAGGACCAGAGAGAATCTGTCTGAACCCTTAAGTTTAGCATTCCTCTCTACATTTTTAAGCATATGCAGCAAAACTCCAGCACTATTTTTGGTTCTGACCCTATTTTCAGCCCACTGTTTGGTAGACCAGGGCATGCCAGCCAGCTCCCCATTGTGACTTCAGAATGGTTGCTGCTTTTGTGAAGGGATACAGTCAGATGTTTGGGGCTTTCCTATGTGCGCTCCCTTGATGGGTGGGCAGCTTCCTGGGTGTTCTTGAAGTGAAATGAAGATTTGAACCTCTTACTTTTCATGATTTTGTGGGATTTTCTGGGTAAGTTTGAATAGTGAACCATTTTTACATATCACCTTAGGCCTCTTGGGGGAGAGGCTAATTTGTCTTTTTGTAGTCCTTTTGAAAATTAATTAGGTCATAACATGGATTTACTTTAGTTTCATAAATTTTATACATTCATGAAATTAAATTTCATGAAATTTAGCAAATTTCATAGGTCTTATTATTCATGTGATATACAGATCAATCTCATGCAGAGATAATTAATGAATATGGAACTTGCTTCCAATTATACATGACTTGATACCCACTTTATCATCTCTACCTTCGGTCATGGCTTTTTATTTTGAGGTGGCAACAGAACAGAGAAGAAATGGCGAATTAGGTAATGAACTCAGCATTGTTGCTGACAATTTGTGTCTTTGGTCAGCTTCTTTGGGATTTGCTGTTAACTTCCAAGTCTTTGTAGTTTAGACAGTTAGACATGACTGGATGACTGAACAGATTTTAAGAGCACACACTTCGTTATCTCTTCATTTATCCAGCAGACATTAACTAACCACCTTAAGAAGGAGGCTCTGTGTTTGCCATTACCTTTCAGTGCTGGGTTTCACTATCAGTTCATGACACTTATTTTCCCTTGCCTTACCAGCATGACCCACATCTTATCAGTAAGGTCCCAGAAGGAGGGAAAAGATACACTGGGGACTAAACTTCCTGCTCTTAATACTCAGAAGCAAAGTGGTTGTTAGGAAATACTTAGTTATAATTTTGGATTTCTGCCCTTTTTCTCCTATAATGTTTTTTTTTTTTTTGGGGGGGGGGGACAATCTGTGTCACCCTCGGTAGAGTGCTGTGGCGTTACAGCTCACAGCAACCTCGAACTCTTGGGCTTAAGCAGTTCTCTTGCCTTAACCTCCCAGTAGCTGGGACTACAGGCACCCACCACAATGCCCGGCTGGTTTTTTGTTATTGTTGTTGTTTAGCAGGCTCTGGCTGGGTTTGAACCTATGAGCCCTGGTGTATGTGGCTGGCACCGTAACCACTGACCTATGGACACCTAGCCGCCTACAATTTTTTAAAAAGATGTTTTATGCATG
Source organism: Loris lydekkerianus (assembly GCA_963574355.1). NCBI lineage: Eukaryota > Metazoa > Chordata > Mammalia > Primates > Lorisidae > Loris > Loris lydekkerianus. The sequence continues at coordinate 20,557 of CAUYPK010157381.1, forward strand.
TCTTATGCGATGATTATCTGCGTGAAGTGGCAAGTATCCCTACTCTCACAATCTTGGAAATTGACTCTGGAGGTAATGAATAAGAGTCCTGTTAGGTAACTACATGATTACTTTTTTCATGTGAAACTATTATTTGGATATTCTCCCTTGAGAGGAGAGTTAGGGTGCTGCTAATGTGACTTGAGATTTACTAGGATATTTGGTTTAGGGTGCAGCAATCTTTTTTTTTTTTTTAGTTTAGTTCAGCTGTTGAATGCTAGTGGGTGAGATTATATTTTCATTTATGGAAAAGCAGATAATATCATTTATGTCAGTATTTCTCTAGTTCAGTTTCAGATTTTGATATGTTGGTCATGAAATCAATTGGGTTGTGACCAGTAATAAGGAAAAAAAATAGCATATACCACACAGCAAGAGTATGTTTGCTAATCTTTGGTTTTGCATCTTAAATACTCTGTCAGTGAAAAATGTTTCCTGCTATGGGCCAGAGTTGAAATAGTTTGAAAGCCAATTTAAGTATATACCTGGGGGGTGTTAGGTCAGCCTGGGGTAAAGGCTGGCTCCTGTGGCAGAAGATGACCACACTTTCCTGAGGGTGAGTACAGTGATGACTATCTCAGACTGAATCGTGAGGGTGAGTGCTGGGAGCAAATCAATGCCTAGTGCGGCATCTTTTTTTCCTGTAGTATAGGAGCAAATGGGCTGGAACCAAAGGCAAAAAGGGATGATGATGAAGGGCAGGAACAGGGTTTTATTCACTGTCCAAAACTGAAGTACATATGCCTGTATGTTTGGGGAAGAGGCATCACCCGATATGATAGTGCTTTTGTTTTGTTTTGGCGTCAGACTGGTAACACACCCACGTTATAACAAGGCTTGTGGGAGCTGCATCCACATTACAAGGAAACCCAGCCATCATGAACTACAAAGAGATCTCCCCTAATAGTTCTTAACTTACTGAGAGAAAGATGTCTATATTTAAAATATACATGTAAGCCATGTGGGGGGGTCTCATGCCTGTAATCTTAGCACTCTGGGAGGCGAGGCAGGTGGATTGCTTGAACTCAGTATGAGACTACCCTGAAGAAGAGTAAGACCCTGTCTCTAAAAAAAAAAAAAAATAGCTGGGCATTGTGCCCAGAGAATCGCTTTGAGCCCAAGAGTTTGAGGTTGCTGTGAGCTGTGATACCACAGCACTCTACCCAGGGTGACAAAGTGAGACTGTCTCAAAATAAATAAAATGTACATGTAAGTCAATCATAAAATTATTTTTCAGCACTCTTGCATACTGGTAGGAAATGAAAGTGGTGAAGTTTGAATTCCTGTTCCTCACTTAACTGTGTGACCTTGGGTATATTTCTTACTCTCTGTGCCTTGTTTCTTAGAGTTTTACAATGGAGATAGTTAACACCAACCTCACAGGGCTGTTGTAAGGATTGAATGACCTAACATATATATGTGACATATTAAGACGATGTCTGGCACATGTTAATTATTTTTGTTATTAGAAATGAGCTAGATAATAGAGTCTGGCTTTTACATGGGAAGACTATTTTAATTCCGATGTAGTCCAATTAATCTATTTTTTCTTTTGTCACTTAAGCTTATGGTGTCATATCTAGAAACTGCTGCCTAACTCATGGTCATAAAGATTTACTCTGATATTTTCTTTTTTCTTTTCTTTTCTTTTTTTTTTTTTTTGAGACAGCCTTACTATATCACCCTGGGTAGAGTGCTTAGCATCACAGCTCACAGCAACCTCAAACTCTTGGGCTTAAGCGATTCTCTTGCCTCAGCCTCCCAAGTAGCTGGGACTACAGGCGCCTGCCACAACGCCTGACTATTTATTTTTGTTGTTGGAGTTTAGCTGGCCTGGAGCCGGGTTCAAACCCACCACCTTCGGTGTATGTGGCTGGTGCCGTAACCACTGTGCTACAGGCACCGAACCTTACTTTGATTATTTTCTTTTAAGGGTTTTATAGTTTTAGCTCTTACAGTTACATATAGGATCCATTTTGAGTTAATTTTCTTGCATTGTTAAAGGTAGGAGTCCAAATTGATTCTTTCACAGGTGGATAGGCAGTTGTATTTCTCTTCTTTTTTTTGAGACAAGATATCTTTCTACCACCCTGGCTAGAGTGCCATGGTGTCATCATAATAATCTTAAACTCCTAGGGTTAAGCAATCCTCCTGCCTCAGCCTCCCAAGTAGCTGGGACTACAGGCATCCCACCACCATGCCCAGTTAGTTTTTCCATTTTTGGTAGAGATGAGGTCTCTCTCTCTTGCTCAGGCTGGTCTCACACTCCTCAAAGGATCCTCCCATCTTAGCCTCCCAGAGTGCTAGGATTTAGGCCTGAGCCACATGGCACTGGGCCCCAGCATCATTTCTTGAAAAGACAGTTCTTTCCCCACTGGAAAACTTTTTCTCTGAAGAATAATGACTAATTTTAAACTTAATTCTCCTACAAATAATTTTAAAAGTCTTTCTGTTTAGATTACAGATATTTGTATAGATTTCTATTTCCATAGATGTGCTTGAATTGTATGAAGTTCTGTGTCTGGAAAAACATAAGCAAGACAAAAAGTCTTCTTAGTAAGGAAATTGCAAGCCAGTCTTAATTCACTGATTGGATAATTTTTCCTACTTGCTGAAGTATTTCATTGTTGGGATTTGAACATGAAATATCCATTGTGGAAAATGTCATTGACCGTGCATTTCAGGAATTTGTTTCTATGTGGACCAGGCACTGCAAATTAAGTTATCTGTTAAAACCTGTAGGATTTTTGCTCAGTATACAGTTGTAGAAGAACTCATTGCCCATGTTTGTAAGATGTTTTTCTCTGTCATATTGTTAGTCTTTTGATTAAAATTAATATCATATGAGCAATATAATGCAACCTGACAAAATTTTAAACATCAAAATATTTGGGCAGAAATAATAGCTTGTGTTTATTGATTTCCTACTATTTGTCAAATACTAGTAGTAGGTGTTTTATGTTTTACATTACTTATCTCTAATCTGCATGCCTACTCTAGAAGTGGGTGAGAAAACCAGGGTACTCGAAAGAGGTTAATAAGTAATTTGTGCTGGGGACAGAGCTATATCTGTGGATATAGCTGGAATTTGACTCTTATCAGCGGTTCTCAACCTGTGGGTTGTGACCCCTTTGGGGGTCGAACGACCCTTTCCCCTTTCACAGGGGTTGCCTAAGACCATCGGAAAACATGTATTTCCGATGGTCTTAGGAACTGAGACTTCACTTCTCATGTGTGGGGCTCACCACAACATGAGGAACTGTACTAAAGAGTCACGGCATTAGGAAGGTTGAGAACCACTGCAGGATCATTCTGACCTCAGAGTGCATTAAAGTCATGGAATTTTTCTACGAGGTCACTCTGAAGGAAAAGTGATCTTTTTCCATTCCTTTTTGTTACTCTTTTTCAGCCAGTAAGTTATAGAATTGGGTAGAAGAATGGCAATCACTGACATCTGGTAGTCTCCCTCTAGAATAGTTTCTTTGGTTGAGGAGGGGAGGGTCCCTTGATTGATAACTTCACCAACATTGCAAAGGACAAAACTTTCCTTAATATAATTGGATTCTGTTACAAAAAGAAGGGTAAAGAGATACCAGGCAAGCAAATGTAGAAAGGATCTGTTATATAAATAATAATCCTAATATGAGGATAATTAATGTATAATATGGTTATTTTAAGTTTGGAAATATTAATATTGAGTATCTGGGAGTGGGGTTAGAGAGAAAGTTAAAAAAAATAAAAGACTTAAATTTTAGCTAATTGAATTAAGTATAATTATGGCTAAATTCCCTTGTTTACTCAGTTTCCTTTTTTTCTTTCTTAGCAAGCCTCATGTGGTTAGGTAGATTGGCTTTTCATTTGGCTTATTGCAGAAACTATTAGCCTTTTTATTGTCTTTGTATCTCCTACACTATATACAGAAGAGTCATGTAAAAGAATTCTTTTTTCTTTTCTTTTCTTTTTTTTTTGAGACAGTTTCGCTATATCACCCTCAGATATTTCTTCAGATATTCACATCAGATATTTCTTCTTTTCAGAAATAGGTATAAGCATATTTAATGTGGAATACATAGCTGTAGTTCTCATTGTCAGACCACAGACTTAATTATTTCAAATTATAATTTAAAATTCATATTTTTAAGGAAAATTTCTTGGGTTAATCCCACCTAGTTTTAGGTACTACAGTCCCAAAAGTTCTTTGTAACAAATTATATATAGATAACACTACTAGAATTTTGTTTTTATAGTGCTTCAATATTAGAACTTTCTTTTGAAATTTTTTCTTTTGGATTGGGAACCCACAACTTGCACCTTGCAGTCAGGGTCAACGTTATTTTTTTATTATCTTTGTATCTCCTACACTATATATAGAAGAGTCATGTAAAAGAATTCTTTTTTCTTTTTTTTTTTTGAGACAGTTTCACTATGTCACCCTCGTAGAGTGCTGTGGCATCACAGCTCACAGTAACCTCAAACTCTTGGGCTTAAATAATTCTCTTGCTTCAGTCCCCCCAAGTAGTTGGGACTACAGGTGCCCGCCACAACACCCAGCTTTTTTTTTTTTTTGTTATTGTTGTCATTGCTGTTTAGCAGGCCCAGGCCAGATTCGAACCTGCCAGCCTCCATGTATGTGGCCGTTGCCTTAACCACTGAGCTATGGGTGCTGAGCCTAAAAAAATTCTTCCTGTCTCCAGTTGGTTTGGTTTGTGCTATACAGATATGAGACCTTAAGTTGGCAGTTAGCAAACTGGCCTGTGACCTTAATCCTGCCCCTCAACCTATCTAGTAAATAAAGTTTTATTGGAACGCATTCGACTAATTCATTTACATATTGTGGAGGATTCATTTTGTGCTGTTGTGGTAGAGCTGAGTAATTGTAACCATGTAATTTTGAAATCCTAAAATGCTGTCTGGCTCTTTGTTGAACCTATTTTCTGATTATAAGCACTTTGCCGTTAATGTTTTTTGTTTTCTTTCTACAGCACATAGTAAGATGTTCTACCCACATTGAGCATAATTTGTAATTTATTCAAGGATTTACCCAAGTGTAACTATAGAAAATAATTCCTAGAAGTGAACTTGCTGGGCTGAAGAGTATTTGTTTATATTATAGTCTGATAGCATCTCCCTTCCAAAGAGGTTATTCTCATTTATGCTTAAGCTATTAATTTTGTGATAGGGCCTCTTTCTCCATAACTTTGCCAACTCAGTGTTCATACTTTTTTTTATCTTTACTAATCTGATAGAGGAAACTGATATTGTGGGTTTGATTTGTATTTTCTTGACTTGTCTTTTTGTGTCCTTCCCAGTACGTTCCTTAATTCTGTTATAGTCGGGTCAGATACACAGTGCTCATGTGTCAAGGCTTATTTAACTCTGATGGAGCCAGCATGGTATTTGAGGGTAAATGCAAATGGTGTGTATATTGGCCGAGAAAGAAGGAATTTCTTACAGGGCAAAGACAAAACCAAGGGTTTTTTGTACTGGATAGAATCATTTTTGTTTGGCCAGGTGAAAACCATTTTCAGTTTACCTTCTGTAGGTCGTCTCTAACACTGCAGAGTCTCTCTCCAGTAGTAAAGAGCAAGTCCCATGAAGCTTCCTTCTGCAGAGCATCAGGTGCTGTCAGGAGGCCTGTCGTCAATACTCGAGGACAGGTCATGATCTTTTTGCTTTAGTTCCAAGTTTTGTGTGATTTTTCTTCCATTTCCTCTATTTGGTTGAAATTATTTCAAGTGACACTAACTCTATGTGACTTAACAATGAACTTGCAGCACGGCTTCCTCTCACACATGCCCCTGCCCTCTGCCCGCAGGGACGCATTACACAATGACCAATGGGGGCGGCATCAACAGTTCCACACACTTGCTGGATCTTCTGGATGAGCCGATTCCAGGTGTTGGTACATACGATGATTTTCATACTATCGACTGGGTTCGAGAGAAATGCAAAGACAGAGAAAGGCACAGAAGGGTAAGTGTTTCTAGTATGTTTTTGTTAATATAGCATATAATTATATCATGTACTTCTGCCAGTAATCTTAGACTGCCAAAATGCATTACAGATTAAAATAAATTTACGTATGCGTCTACATTTCATATGGTGTATTTTTTTCCCTTTGTATTTATATTTTTATTTTATTTTTAGTTTATTCATACCCCATATCTTTCCCAAAAAGATTTGAGGGAGCTTAAAAACAAATACTATGAGAAGACAAAACGGGAAGGAAAGGGAGAACTGAATGCAGCACAGGAGCTGGGGGAGCAGACCAAGTTCAGGCCAGGGAGGTCAGTGTGGGTTTGGGCTTCTAGAAGCCCAGCAGTTAATAAGGCGAAAGAGGACCTGCTGTGCTGCCCAGGCTGGAGTGCCTTGGTACAGTTGCAACTCAGACTCCTGGGCAGATCTTCCTGCCTCAGCCTCCCAGAGTACCAGGTTTACAGGTGTGAGCCCCTGCACCCAGCCTCACAGAACTTACTTTTTAGAGATTATTATAATCCACTTAACTGCTAGGACCAGGGAATGACAGACATTTCAAACCATATTGTCTTACTCCAATACTGTAAATGTTTTATTTATACCAATTAAAGTTTGATTTTGATTCAGTTTAAAGTGGTCTCAATCAGACTTCCTATGATTTGTGGACCCCTTGTGCTATTGAAACCACAAGAAGGTTTCAGCCTAGCTGTAGTTACTCATCCCACAAAGAGCACTTAACTGAGATTATGCAGATTGCCAAGGAAGAAAGGAGTTTTTTGGTCCGAAAGAAGAATCAGCCTAAGATCTGTCCCTTTGACAAATGCATGGGGGCAGGTAGTGGTGTCCCTAACAATGCCTGTGGAATGGAGAGTTGCTATCAGGAACTCTGCCAGCACCTTTATTTTATTTTATTTATTTTTGAGACAGAATCTCACTTTGTTGCCCTCAGTAGAGTGCTGTGGCATCATAGCTCACAGCAATCTCAAACTCCTGGGCTTAAGTGATTCTCTTGCCTCAGCCTCCTGAGTAGCTGGGGCTACAGCCTGCTACCACTGCCAGCTATTTTTAGAGATGAGGTCTCACTCTGGCTCAGGTTGATCCTAAACCAGGGAGCTCAGTCAACCCACCTGCCTTGGCCTCCCAAGTGCTGGGATTACAGGCATGAGCCACCACGCCCAGTCTTCTGCCAGAGCCATTAGAATCTCAGCTCTGTTGTCTTGAAGAAATTCTGCTGTTTCTGGGAAATGTCACGTAGTTGGTTAAGGGAGAAGATGATAAAAAGGCATAGGGGTCACTGAAATCTGTTCATAGAGATAGTTCTTTTAATAAATCTTGAGGTTCTTATTAAAATAATGCTTCCTGTGGAGATGCTGGTCACCTGTTTTATAGATATACCAATTGTCTCGCATGGAAGTTTTGTCTCAAATACACCTTTTCCATTATTTAGTTCAGAAAGTACTATTCTGTATATGGTAACCAAGAACAATTGCTAGATTCTAGAATTATGGCTTCTATTCATAGTTTTAAAAATGAGGCATAAACATTTCTAATTTCAGATCAACAGCAAAAAGAAAGAATCAGCATGGGAAATGACGAAAAGCTTATATGATGCATGGTCAGGATGGCTGGTCGTAACGCTGACGGGACTGGCATCAGGTAAAGGACATTGTAAAGCACTCCTTTAGTGAACAGAATTATCAGTAGTTCTCTGCTTTCTTCAATTTTTTTTTTTTTTTAAGGTACAGTTGGGTTTTAAAAAGTGCTTTTTTCTGTCCTTTACAAAATCTTCCTAAATACAAGAAGAGGAAGCAGGAGGCTTCCAGTTTGGCTGATCTTTCTGGAGTCAGCTTCCTTATCTGTTACAAATGAGTGATTTGGACTAGATGACAGTAAAGTGTCTTTTGATGTCAACAAACAGGGCGCTAATCTTTATTGAGTGCTTCCTATGCGTCAGGCACTGTCCTAAAAACTCTACCCATATTTAGGTCTCATTCCAATCTGAGGGGACATGTGTCATTGTTACCACCATTTACAGACCCGGGGGCTGACATGCAGAGAGGTGTAGCCCTTGACTGAGGCCACACAGCTGGTGAGTGGCCAGGCAGTGTGTGACCCTGCACTGGTCTCCAGGTCCTGCTCTTGTGGTCACCACGCTGCACACAAGGCTGAGGGGCCCTGTGAGTGAGACTTTCAGAAAGAGTAGTTGAGCTAAAGACAAATGTTAAGGGGTGCTTTAATCACTTTGGGGTGCAAAAGACATTCTAAAGACAAATGTTAAGGGGTGCTTTAATCACTTTGAACTTCCACTATGAAACATTATGTCCAGAAGAACATGAAGAATTAAAATTTTTGTGGAGAATGGAGGGGGGTACTTTTCCCTCAAAGAACTTTAAGTGGCACACATAAGAATTCTGTGGCCTCTATGTATGTGACCCACTGATCTTTTTATATCTGAAGGAAGTAGGACAAGAAAGACTATAAATTTGTATGTTTTTAAAATTCCATTAGTAAAATAATCTCTTACACATATGGTTTTCTCTTATTTAGGAAAAAAGTACAATTCTGAGTGTTAGGAGTTTCACTACTTATTTCTAATGGACACTTAAATTTTAATGAAATTAACATAATTTGTAAGCCTGTTGATTAAATTTTAGATTGAAACATACTAGTAGAAACTCTGACCTTGAAGGCCAGATTTATGAACCTCTTATCTTTTGAAGATATTTCAGTATTTTTAAATACCTTTTTTTTTTTTCTTTTTAGATCATAGTTAATTTAGATGATGTAGTTTTAACTCTAAAGAATAGCAATTTTGTTTTAAAGAATAACTAGAGTTTTTAAAACTAATGTAAACATTTATATCTAAAATATAAAAATTTTAAATTCATATTATAGCCCCTAAATAACCCTTTATTTATAAGGCATCCCCAGCTTTCTACTAATCTTTAGACTACATAGTTCTCAACTCCAAAAATGGACCTGTCTATGGCCATCTCCACATGTGTTCACAGGGGCACTGGCAGGACTGATAGACATTGCTGCCGACTGGATGACTGACCTGAAGGAAGGCATCTGTCTCAGTGCACTGTGGTATAACCATGAACAGTGCTGCTGGGGATCTAATGAAACGACTTTTGAAGAGAGGGACAAATGTCCACAGTGGAAGACCTGGGCAGAATTAATCATAGGCCAAGCAGAGGTAAGTCTTGCTTTATCTCAAGACAATTAATCACATATTGGATGATTATATGGCATTAAAGAAAAACAAGAAGAAATAGAATAGAATGGAAAATATTAGAATAAATTAAAGCAAGAAAGAAGTTAAGTACAGTATTGTTTCAAGAAGCATTTGTGTTAATTACATAGTCAAATACAAGTCTCCTGGACTACTGTGCAAATATATTTATTTTGAGTTATGGTAGAAAAGAAGGGATAGTCATTGCAGTAGGATCTGTGTAAAGTTAATATAAAGTCAAGTTATTAAAAGCATTTAATTTATATCACTGAGATTAGGAAGCATGGATTATGAAACTGAATTATAAAAAAGTATAAAATAAGCCTTCTAAAGTGGAGAACTTGAAGAAATTCAGAGATTTTCCTCTGTGACATTGTAATGTTTTACTGCTCTTGTGTTCTGTAAAGAACATTCTAGAACTTAGATTTCTTTTTTACATGATCTCATGGGTATATTTAAGAAATGTTATAGCTGAATTTAGAGCTAAAAGGAACAAATTTGGGTAGTATGCGGTTTCTTAGCAAAGGCTGAACTATTGCTGAGATGTCTTGGTAATCAGGGATCAGGAGAAAGCTAGGGAAAACATTAAATGGAATTAAGAGTCTCCTTAGTATGTATAGGAATCGGTTTTGGGATTTTAAGTATTTTGTTCATTAAAGCTTTTATTAATGTGGAAATAAACCAGAGGTCTTTTACATATTTTACCCAATTTTCTCATTTGGTAAACACTTGCATTGGTGGTGCACTGTAAATTAAATCAGACTCTTGAACTATTTGCCTTTTAGGGTCCTGGTTCTTATATCATGAACTACATAATGTACATCTTCTGGGCATTGAGTTTTGCCTTTCTTGCAGTTTCCCTGGTAAAGGTATTTGCTCCGTATGCCTGTGGCTCTGGAATTCCAGAGGTAAGCCCTGGAGTGTTTAAGTCTTACTAAACAGTAATTATTATGATGTTTTTTTGCCTTTAGGGGAAAAGTAATTGGGAGGGGAGAAGGGAATGGTGTGTTAATAATATGAAAAAGAAAATTTTAAAAGAAAAAGCTGATTGTAGACATCTTTGGAAAAATTCTTCCCCCTAGTAATTTGTTTTTGTTTGTTTTTGTTTTTTAGAGACAGAGTCTCACTTTGTCACCCTCGGTAGAGTGCTGTGGTGTCACAGCTCACAGCAACTTCCAGCTCTTGGGCTTAGGCGATTCTCTTGCCTCAGCTTCCCGAGTAGCTGGGACTACATGCTGCCTGCCACAATACCTGACTATTTTTTTTGTTGTTGCAGTTTGGCCGGGGCCAGGTTCAAACCCGCTACCCTTGGTATATGGGGCCGGGGCCCTACTCACTGAGCCACAGGCACCACCCACCCCCTAATAATTTGATCACTTAACTATGGAAGTAGATTTTTTTCCCTCCCACCACTAATTTAGCACATGACCAAGCAGATTTTCAGAAGACTTGGTTAAACATCTAGATCCTGGAAAATCTATTTTGTGTTTTAAAGTTACTTGATGGATTACTTGATACTTTCCTATTATGACCCTATTTTAAAACAATCATTCTCTTCTTTAGGTATCTTTGATTAGATAAGTTAATGATTCTTGAATTTAACCGTTGCATTCTTTGAGAAAGCATTTGATCATAGTGGGTCAATATTATAAACTTTTTGGGATTTATTTTTCAACAACAATAATTTAAGGGAAAATTATATTTAGAATTAGTTAATGTAAAACTTAATGTAAACTCAGTTCTTTCCCTTTTTTATTTTTCTGTACTTAAATAAGTTCACAGCTTTTCCCTAACACATTTCTTTTTAAAACTAAATTGTAATTTTTCTTTTATGGTGTTCTTTTTTTTGTTGTTGTTCTTTAATTGAAACAGAATCTCACTCTTGCCCAAGCTAGAGTGCTCTGGCCTCAGCCTAGCTCGCAGCAACTCCTGGGCTCAAGCGATGCTCTTGCCTCAGCTTCCTGAGTAGCTGGGACTACAGGTGCCTACTACCATGCTCAGCTAGTTTTTCTTTTTCTTTTTTTTTAAGACCAAGTCTCACTATGTCATCCTTGGTAGAGTGCGTGGTATCACAGCTCACAGCAACCTCAAACTCTTGGGCTTAAGTGATTCTCTTGCCTTAGCCTCCCAAGTAGTTGGGACTACAGGCACCTGCCGCAACACCCAGCTATTTTTTTGTTGCAGTTGTCGCTGTTTGGCAAGTCCTGGACCAGGTTTGAACCCTCTAGTCCCCGTGTATGTAGCTGGCGCCCTAGCCACTGAGCTACAGGCGCCAAGCCTAGTTGTTTTATTTTTAATAGAGATGGGGGTCTCACTTTTGCTCAGGCTGGCCTCAAACTCCTGAGCTCAAACAGTCCACCCACCTCAGCCTCCTAGAGTGCTAGGATTAGAGACACGAGCCACTGATGTTTTATGGATAAAAATATTCATAATTACCTGAAAGAATTATTACAAATGCACTCTCCATTCCTAACTTTCTGAGTGAAGTTAGAATTTCTTCATTTACTGCAAACAAAAACATAACAAAATAGATTAAATGCAAAAGTGGATGTGAGAATATAGCTCTTTTATTTAAACAAAACATTAAAAAGATTTGTAATTATTTTTGAAGTATGAAGGATATCTTCAATAAAAAATATCTTGCAGTGTTTAGTAATTGTCATTTATCCTTCTTATCACGTGAAAGTACTACGGATAATTACAGTACTCTGAGAAGGCATTTTTATTTCTGACACAGTGTCCAAAATGTATCTAAATATGCTGTGCTGATTTCTACAACAAATTTTCAAATCTGACTTTCCTTGGTTATGTAATTATAACCCTTATAATTAAAGTCTATTCGTTTTTGTTGTTGTTTGTTTGTTTGTTTTGGCCAGGGCTGGGTTTGAACATGCCACCTCCAGCTTATGGGTCAGTGCCCCACTCCGTTGAGCCACAGGTGCCGCCCATAAAATCTATTCATTAATATTTTGATTTGGTTTATGAGATAGGATTGCCTTCTATCCTTGCTTCAGTAGAGAATTAGAATATGATATAGACTTACTATGTGTAGCATAGTAAGAAAAGTTTTTGAAAACTATCAATTGTTCCATAATTTGTTAAAATTTGCAAGATACTTTTAGAAGTTAAAAGAATAACTCAGGCTCATTAAATTCTTAATGTTTCTTAAAGGAAATTAAGCTGCCTTAATCTTGTCCTTTGTAGATTAAAACTATTTTGAGTGGATTCATCATCAGAGGTTACTTGGGAAAATGGACTTTGATGATTAAAACCATCACATTAGTTCTGGCTGTGGCATCAGGTTTGAGTTTAGGAAAAGAAGGTCCGCTGGTACACGTTGCTTGTTGCTGTGGAAATATCTTTTCCTACCTCTTTCCAAAGTACAGCACAAATGAAGCTAAAAAAAGGGAGGTAAGTGTCTTTTGTACTCATTTGATGGAAAAGTATCTTCATATATACTGAAGAATTTCCTAGTTTATAGGTCATTTTTTACTTTTTTGATAAATTGTATATTTAGATTAGAATTTTGTTTGAGATTAGTTTGTGTTTCTTTCTCTTTTCTGAATAATCCCTAAACCTCTTTCTAGAATCCACTTCTACTACTGCTCATTTGAGAGAAGCTTGAGTTAGACTAGCTGGTGTCCATTTGAATTTCACAAGATCCTTCCATATGTTTTCACTTTGAGTTACGTCTTTCATCTTCAAAAGTGTTTACCAAGACATTGTTTTTACTTTCACTTTTCCATGCCAGTGTATCTCCAGGTTGAGAGGTAGCTGTGTTCCTCTTGCAGGCAGCAGCAGTGTCTGTCACCAGTAGAGAGGTGCTTTTCAACATGTAGAAAGCTGCTGAGTGCTATGGGGAATGGTACTGAGTGAAATAGTTAAATATCAGTGGGACTATGTGTATAGCTGGCTTTGTGCTGGTAGAAGAAGGGGTACTGAGCGACTTTGTTGTCCGTTAACTTTGTTGTGTGGGTCCTGGCTGATTCCACCTGATTGGGGAACACAGTGTGTGCTTTCAGGGGATCTTAGCACTGACAGCAGCGGGATAGTGAAGATACATGGAAGCTCACCAGGTTGTCAGTTCTTTGGATATTTTGCTTGGATTTAGAATAATTACAGTGATGCAGTTGTAAAGGCTATAGAAATGATATCCTATTAATAGTGGACACTCCTCCTCCCCCTGCACATCCTGGATACTGCTTCCCCCTGCACATCCTGGATACTGCTTACTTTCTTTTTTTTTTTTTTTTTTCCCTAGACCAGAATCTCATTATGTTGCCCTCAGTAGAGTGCTGTGGTGTCACAGCCCACAGCAACCTCAGACTCTTGGGTTTAAGCAATTCTCTTCCCTCAGCCTCCTAAGTAACTGGGAGTACAAGCACCCACCACAACACCCAGCTATTTTTTGTTGTGGTTGTTATTGTTGTTTGGCTATTTTTTGTTGTGGTTGTCGTTGTTTAGCTGGCCGAGGCCAGATTCGAACCCGCCAGCCTCAGTTGTATGTGGCTGGCACCGTAAACACTGTGCTTTGGGCGCCGAGTTGGATACTACTTTCTTTTATCTGCTCACACAACCTCTGAAAAGCTACCTGTGCTCACTGCCTTCCCTTTCCCATACCTGGTCCATGTGTGCCTGGCACTGTGTGTCCAAATGTGTGAGCGACCTTGAGGCAGAGGAGAGAACAGACTTCTCAGAGAAAGGAGTGCCTACCTTTGCTGGGGAGGAGGGAGACATGAGACTTAAATTCTGAGGAGGTATTTGGAAAATTGAAGTAGCAGGAAGAATTTCATAAGAAATTATGAAATGACCCATATCTTCTTTGTAGGTGCTGTCAGCTGCCTCAGCTGCAGGTGTCTCTGTAGCCTTCGGTGCACCGATTGGAGGAGTTCTCTTTAGCCTGGAGGAGGTAGGTAACTTGTAAACTAAAAGTACATATAATTACCAATAAAAGCATATATATATATAGATTTTCTATTTTTAGTAGAGATAGGGTCTCAATTTTGCTCAGACTGGTCTCAAACTCATGAGTTCAAGCAATCCACCCGCCTCGGCCTCCCAGAGTGCTAGGATTACAAGCATGAGCCACCACTCCCAACCCCAATAAAAGTATATTTTGGCAACATTTCAATTTATAGTTGATCTAATTAGTAGAGACTTTGTTTTCATGTTTTCAAATTTATTTTTATAAAGTTATTTTTCACTCATTCTTACATAAAAAGTAATATACACTGTATGTTCCATACTTGGAGAAAAGTATTTTTTGATCTATATATAAATTTAGGAAATTATTTTAAATTTAACTTTTATATATATTTAAAAGTAATAAGATGTGAATTTGGCTTACTAGAAGACACTTAAAACTTACCCCTATTGGTTAAATTATAACCTATATTTCTATTTTGAAAGTTTTTATATTCCTGAATTGTGTTTTAAAGTTTGTCTTGTGTGATTATTTCTGGTATAATTATTGATGTTTAACAAAATAATTGTGTCACTTCAGTGGATTATTTTGTTTTTATTTTCTCGTTGGAGCTTAAAACTTTACTTTTTACAAGTTTATAAAAAACATGGCAAGGAATGTTTTCAAATTTACATTTTTCTTCCAGTTTGTATTAGAAGAGGCAGGATAAATAACTACATTTTTATAAGCTAACAGGAGTTCGTGATGGTACCTTATTTTTTTTTAACTACCATGATTGAATTGGACATGAAACTCATCTTGGAAAAAAAGCAATGCTAGGTATATTATATACAGTAGAATCTCTGTAGGGTAGGATGACCACCCAAGGGACTGTAACAAACTGGTTAACATAATGGAAGTGGTCAACATAAGGAACCAGCCCTACTGTATTGATATGTACATGTCTGGTCTCTGAAAATAAGGTCAACTTAAGGAGGTGGTCATTGTAGGGAAGTGGTCAGCTATGGAGATTCTACTATAATTATTAGATAGTTACAATCAGTTGGTATTATGAATTTATAGTGATAAAACACTGTTTGTCCTATTATAATAAAATTTATTATATGTAAATTATGGGTAGGTATGGTGGCTCAAGCCAGTATACTTGTGATCTCTGCAACTAGGGAAGTTGAGATGGGAGGAGAATCACTTGAGCCCCGGAGTTTGAGACCAGCCTGGTTAACAGGAAGGGAAAAAAAAAAAACTAGCTGAGTGTGTCAGACCCGTAGTCTCAGCTACATGGGAGGCTGAGGCAGGAGAGCTCTTGAGCCTGGGAGTTAAAGGCTGCAGTGAGCTGTGAAGCTGTGATCTCACCGCTGCAGTCCAGCTGGGTAACAGGGTAAGACTCTTTCTAAAAATAATAAACTAAAAAAATTCTAACTATGGCAAAATTTAGAGATATGATAATTTTACCAAGTTATATAAGAAACATCTCATAAAATAAAGCATTAATTTTTCTTTTATTTTTTTTTTTTTTTTTTTTTTAGGTTAGCTATTATTTTCCTCTCAAAACTTTATGGAGATCATTTTTTGCTGCTTTAGTGGCTGCATTTGTTTTGAGATCCATCAATCCATTTGGTAATAGCCGCCTGGTCCTTTTTTATGTGGAGTATCATACACCATGGTACCTTTTTGAACTGTTCCCTTTTATCCTGCTAGGGGTTTTTGGAGGGCTTTGGGGCGCCTTTTTCATTAGGGCAAATATTGCCTGGTGTCGTCGCCGCAAGTCCACCAAGTTTGGGAAGTACCCTGTCCTGGAAGTCATCGTGGTTGCGGCCATCACTGCCGTGGTTGCCTTCCCCAACCCTTACACCAGGCTCAACACCAGCGAACTGATCAAAGAGCTGTTCACAGACTGTGGCCCCCTGGAGTCCTCCTCCCTCTGTGACTACAGAAATGACATGAATGCCAGTAAAATTGTCGATGATATTCCCGACCGGCCCGCAGGCATTGGCGTGTACTCAGCAATATGGCAATTGTGCTTAGCACTCATATTTAAAATCATCATGACAGTCTTCACTTTTGGTATTAAGGTAAGAGCTAGTGTGAGGTGGTATTCAAGTAGTTCTGGCATGTTAAAATTTATATGTGGAATGAGAAATGAAATTTTTATCTAAAGGTTTCATAAATACAGACTAAAAAGAGTGCTTATCTTCTTTTTTTTTTTTTTTTTTTTTTGAGACAGAGTCTCACTTTGTTGCCCTCTGTAGAGTGCTGTGGCATCACAGCTCCTAGCAACCTCAAACTCTTGGGCTTAAGCGATTCTCTTGCTTCAGCCTCCCAAGTAGCTAAGACTACAGGTGCCCGCCACAACACCCGGCTATTTTTTGGTTGTAGCTGTCATTATTTAGTAGGCCTGGGTCAGGCTCAAACCCGCCAGCCTCAGTATATGTGGCCGGTGCCCTACTCGCTGAGCTACAAAAGCCAAGCCAAGAGTACTCATCTTTTAATTTGAAGTAATGAAAAAGGTAATTCCTTAGGATGTATTATTGAGCATGTTGTTTGTTGCTATGTAACAAACTACCCCAAAACTTAGCAGCTTAACTTCTTATTTTGCTCTTGATACTGGGTCAGCAATTTGGGAAGGGCTCCACAGGGCAGTTGTTGCTTGTGGTCTTTTGTGTAGCAATTATCGGACATGTCTAAGGCTGCTCATCTCACAGATTTCATTCAGATGTCCAGCGCCTGGGCAGAGAAGATGCAGACACCGAGGAGCCAGAACATCCTGGCTCCTGGAACCAATCGATGGGTCTTCCTCCCCACTCATTCTTCAAGCGTGGTGACCTCAAGGCAGTTGGGTTTCTACCTTGTAGCTCAGGGTGCCCAGATCACGTGTCCCAACAAGAGGGCTGCTTATGACCTAGCCATGGAGGTCACACACATGACTTGTTCCACTCTGTTCCTGGGAGGTGTCAGAGAGGCCACCCAGGCTCTGGATTGGGGACATGCTCTTGGTGGGATGCATGGCAGAGAATTCAGGATCACGTTCCAAAACCACTTGTGTTAGTTTTCCTATTGCCGCTGCCATAAATTACTACAAAAGTGGCTTAAAACCACACAAATTTACTACCTTGCATTTCTGAGGTCAGAAGTATGAAACGGGTCTCACTGAGTTAATGTCAGGGAGTTTGTGTGGTGTCCAGGAGGCTGTAGGAGGGCCTGGTTGTGCCTTTCTCAGTCCTTGGCTCACAGCCCTCCCCCTCTGCAGAACGTCAGGGGCTGGGCAGGTCTTCCTCTTATCTCTTTACTTTGACACTTTTTGAAGTCCATATTTAAAAAGCCCTTGTAATTACTTTCAGCTCGCCCATTTAATCCAGGATTATCTCCTGTTTTAATCAGCTGATGAGCAACCTTAATTGTATTTGGAACATTAATTCCTCCTTGCCCTATAACCTAACACATTCATAGATTCTGTAAATTAAGATAAAATCATGTTTGGTGGCTCAGGCCTTGTAGCCCCTACACTCTGGGAGGCTGAGGTGGATGGATCTTTTGAGCTTGGGAGTTCAAGACCAGCCTGAGCAAGGGTGAGACCAGAACCCTCTCCACTATAAATAGAAAAACTAACCAGGTGTGGTGGTGGTTGCCTGTTGTCCCAGCTACTGGACAGGACCTTGTCTCCAACAAAAAGGGGGCAGGAGGATGGCCGTTTATTTTGCCTGCTGGAAAGGACTCTGCAGACTCGGTTAAATTACTAAGTTTGGGAGTGCATGCCTTTTTCCATTAGGGATTTAAGGCAGATATTTTGATGATTACCAAAATAACACAGACACACATAGTGAGCACACACTACTGGAAAAATGGTAGCAACAGATGCTGTATGCAGGGTCTCAACAAACCTCTAGTCTGGGAAAACACAGTATCTGAAGCACCACGAAGGAGAGCACAGGAACACGAGGACCCACTGTTCAGTTTTGGGGATAGCAGCGAGACTGCCCTCTTTACATTGCACCGCTGAAGACAAACAGTATCTAATGTTTCTGTCACTTGTAGGAAGGACATAATCTTGGAATATAGTACATACAGAATCAGTTTAGTTTTAATAAAAATACTTCATATTGTATTTTTTCTTTCATTTCATAATGAACTAATGAAAATTTTAGTAGGAAAGCTCTAAGCTAAAGGATAAATAACCCTTAAATTGCTTTCTCTTTGGCATAGAGAATGTGGTTACTTTGTAAGTTACAAGATTTTGCTCACAGTTTTATTTGTGCTGGAATTTTGTATGAGTAAAATGTGCAGAGAATCAGAAGTGTTTCAAACCAATCACAGAACGTAGGTTCTTGGCATGTCAGTGGAGGGTCTCTGCTTCGTTGCAGGTCCCATCAGGCTTATTCATCCCCAGCATGGCTATTGGAGCGATCGCCGGGAGGATTGTGGGCATCGCGGTGGAGCAGCTTGCCTACTACCACCATGACTGGTTCATCTTCAAAGAGTGGTGTGAGGTTGGGGCTGACTGTATCACACCTGGCCTCTATGCCATGGTTGGCGCTGCTGCGTGTTTAGGTAATGTGGCTGTGCCTGCTCGAGTGTGGGTACTGTCAAGTCTGAGAGATCAGCAGTGGGAGCATGTTCTTCCTTAGTGGGAGGAGTAGGTGGGGGTGGGGATGTTCTAACAGAAATGAACCTGTGGTTTTATTAGGGATTAAACAGCAGCGTTGTTCATTTTCTACGACATCTGTTAATGTCAAACTTAATAGTGGTTAGCATGTTCTTAATATCACATAGTGCTTTGTGGTAAAAATTACCCCAGTACCACACAGGCTTCATCCTAGTATTGTCCAAGGAGATCTATGGGTTTTTCAATGTTGAAAATCTTGGCTCATCTGTAACAACTGTCCTCAGTACCTAAGATTAACAGTATAGCAAAGTTTCAGAAAAGCTTTGGGTTCTGCAGTGATTTATTATTAAAGAGTCTTTTTGAGGATGTGAAAGATATGTATTTTTATATTTAAAATGTCAGCTAAACTTTGGTTATAATATTAATAGTTGGCACTTTGTTTTTGTTTTGTGACTCAAAATTATATTATTATTGATCTTCAGTGGTGTAATATCAAATATAAGTGAAGGACAGAATTATTTTCACCAAAGTAGCAAGTATGAGCATCTACTTCTTCTGGCACTGTGCTGGAGACAGTGAGTGAGGCAAAGAGAGGAGTGAAACCTGGGCCCGTGTCGGGTGCAGTTGGCTGGGGAGCGAGGGAGTGAGCAGTGTGTGGTGACCGTGGGCAGCGCAGCTCAGGGTGGAACGTGAGCCTTATTTTAAAAGATGAGTAGAATTTTAAAAAGAGGGGACTTTGTTGAAGATTATAATGTGAAGACAAAGGAATTGGGATGGGAATAAATTTAGTACTTGAGGGGCTTTGAGGAAACTGGCTGTAAGCAGAGAGTATATTTGGGGGACTTTTGGGAAACGTAGTTGATTTTGGTGAGGAGGAGGAGCAGATTTTGAAAAGACAATGAGCTTGATTTATGTCAAGATGAATTTGTATTTGAAATTGGTCAGATTGGTGACTTTCCTGTCCTGGCTTTGCAATCTTTAGCTTGATGACTTTAGGAAAAGTTTCTTTACTTCTTTAATTTTTAATTTTCTCATTTATAAAATGAGACAGCTGTTGATCTCCTGTGAGTACTTTGAGGATTATATGAGATAAAATGCATATAAAGCTGTTAGCACAGTTCCTGGTAGATTAAGTGCTTAGTTTAAAAAAGAAAGCCTTTGTAAATTGACTGGGATGTGCCTGGCACAGAGTAGGTATGCCTTGTACTAGGTAGATCCTTTCTCCCTTTTATTCGTAGGTTAAAAAACAAAAAAGAAGAGTTTAAGCTTACCACGGTATGAACTGACAGGCCTTAGTAGGTTTTTGGGCAAAGGAACAACATGGAGACAGTAGTGGGGACAGTAGCACTTAGGGGAAGACTGGCTAGTGCTTGTAGAGGGATCAGAGATGATGGGCCCAGAGCCAAGGTGGTGGTAAAGTGTAGGAGCACAGTCTTGAGATGGCAGTGTGAATACTGGGAAAGGGACCCATAGATAGGTTTTTTGCAGGGGAAATCAGATAGGACCAGGTGACATGTTAGGATAAAGTAAAGGTATGAGTCAGGGTCAGAGTCAGGGAAATTGGAATGAGTACCTCTTTGGGGAAGAAGAGGAGTTTGGTGTTAGGTTTTTGGTGTTTTCTCTGACAGTGGGTTGTTTTCTCATTTACAGCTGAAAAATGAGACAGAGCCAACAATAAGATATGGTATGCCTAATTTGGGACATGGAACAAAGGCAGCAGTAAGCAGAAAGTGGTGGATTAGGGAGGCACCACCATAGAGAAGATAGTTGATAGTGATGATTTGGGTAAATGATCAGATGGGTTGTCTATGGATGGATTTTGCTTACCCTATTAGTGTAAAATCACAAGGCATCAAAGTATTTGACTCAATTTGAAAAAATTTAGAGGAAATAAATTTATTAAATTAGTATTTTATTCATACATGAATTTAATTTGTAATCTAGTAGCAAATAAGATAATATGACATGCTTTACCAAATCAGAAATTAACAGAGTTATTAATCTTATAAGGGTGAGATTATGTCTTTGCTATAGCAGTAAACCAAAATGGCAAAACTGTTTTAGTCATTCAGCTGTGAGTTTTTATATAAAGTAAACAGGTTTTGAAATGTTACTTTAATAGTCATCTTTATTATAAACAAAGATGGACTCTTCTATAGATCTTATTAAAGGTAGTGATTATCATCCTAACAGGAGTAGTAATTCTGGATGATAATATTTTTCACTAAGTTCTGTTTAGGATTTTGTTTTCAACTGCCTAGTGCAAAACTTCCGGTAACACACAGATGCTGTACTTTGTGACCAATGGTGCTCATTTCTTTCAGGGGGTGTAACAAGGATGACTGTCTCCCTGGTGGTGATTGTTTTTGAGCTTACTGGAGGCTTGGAATACATTGTTCCCCTCATGGCTGCAGTAATGACCAGCAAATGGGTCGGCGATGCCTTTGGTAGGGAAGGCATTTATGAAGCTCACATCCGGTTAAATGGATACCCTTTCCTGGACGCAAAAGAAGAATTCACTCACACCACCCTTGCTGCTGATGTCATGAGACCTCGAAGGAATGACCCTCCCTTGGCCGTCCTGACACAGGACAATATGACAGTGGATGACATAGAAAACATGATTAATGAAACAAGCTACAACGGATTTCCTGTTATAATGTCAAAAGAATCTCAGAGATTAGTGGGATTTGCCCTCAGAAGAGACCTGACAATTGCAATAGGTACCTTTTTAAAATACACATATATTACTTAGATTTCTGGAAGAAAGAAAGCAATAAAATTTAATTAGTTGGGTTTGCAAGGGATAGTATTTTATGTCTATCTTATAGTCTTATGTTCTTTAGGTAAGGAATTTAAGCTTCAATGACTTTGTTTTTCGGCTAAACATATTTTCATCTTTTCATTTGGCCCTTGTTAGTTGGGCTTGGAGTCAGGGCTTCTCTCCCTGCTCAGGTAAGGCGTGTCATGTTGGTTATTCACAATAGTATATCATATGAGGCTGTGGCTAAATACAGTCCTGCATTTAATAAAGTTGGCTTTTTGGTTTTTTTTGAGACAGAGTCTCACTTTGTCACTTTGGGTAGAGTGCCTTGGTGTCACAGCTCACAGCAGCCTCTAAACCAGGGGTCCTCAAACTACAGCCTGTGGGCCACATGTGGCGGTGTGATTGTATTTGTTCCCATTTTCAAAATAAGATTTGTGCAGTGTGCATAGGAATTTGTTCATAGTTTTTTTTTTTAAACTATAGTCCGGCCCTCCAACGGTCTGAGGGACAGTGAACTGGCCCCCTGTTTAAAAAGTTTGAGGACCCCTGCTCTAAACTCTTGGGCTCAACTGCTTCTCTTGCCTCAGCCTCCTGAGTCTGGGATTACAGGTGCCCAGCACAATGCCTGCTATTTTTAGAAATGGGTCTTGCTCTTGCCTGAGCTCAAAGGATCACCCGCCTCAGCCTCCCAAAGTGCTAGGATTACATGTGTCAGCTGCCACCAGTGCCTGGCCAAAGTTGACTGATTGGAATGCAAATTACTAAAAATTCCATTCTCATCAGTCTCAGGTTAACAAAGTTTTGGTTTCTCAGGCTTTAGAGTTAGGTTTACAATATTAGTTTATAGTATCTCAGAAGGAGGAAGCTGAATGTCTATTTCATTTTCAAATTCTCTCCATTTCATGGGTTTTATTCTCTGTCCTGTGATCTCTTCTCTATCTTTGCCACTTCTGTCTAGCACTTCAAAGGTGGAAGTGAACATGGGACAGCCACTCCTGGGCACAGCACAGTGGAAGGGCAGAGGTCAGCAGCCCAGAAAGTCAGTTTGTGTGCATTACGCACATAGCTTGTACTTTCAATCCATGTAGAGCTGTGACTCATCTAGAAAATTACACTTTAACACCAGAAAAGAAAAACCAGCTGATGGCACAGGGACAGACTGTGAAACACGATCATATCAAGGGTGAAACTCTTAGTCCTGCCCCCAACCCAGAAAAAGTTACGTTCAGCGCAGGTAGGCCGCCTCCTGAGACAGGCTCCCAGGATACACTGTTCTCCCAATTTGTTCCAGTTTCAAAATCCCACATTCCCAACATTCTTCCTGATCCTCTGAAGTTAGAAAACAGCTTCAGCCACAGTAAAAGAAATTGTGCACTAATATAATTACACCCCAAAGCATTTTATTTACATGAAGGTGATTTGCAATAATTTAATTAAGTATAAGGAATTGCCAAATAGCTTTTCATTTGATTCCTTTCTTAGTTAAGAAGAAGATGGGAAAAAGTGAAGTGACCAAAAGTCACAGAATACATTTACTTTTATCTTTGAATAAGCAGGTTGCCTATTGTAAAAAAAATAATCAAGGCTGGGCTAGGTGGCTCACTCCTGTAATCCCTGAGGCTCAAATGAGCCTGAGCAAGAACGAGACCCTGTCAACACTAAAAATAGAAAAACTAGCCAGGTGTAGTGTCAGGCACCTGTAGTCCCAAGCAGGAGGATCTAAAGATTTTGCTATGAACTATGATGGTGCCACTGCACTCCACCCAGGGCAACCACGTGAGACTGTCTCAAAAAAAATAAAACAACACAAACTACCAATTACCGCATATAGTCGAGTATAAGCCAACCCCCTTAATTTTACCCTATAAACTGGGAAAACTTAGTGACTCAAGTATAAGCCGAGGTGGAAAATGCAGCAGCCACTGGTAAATTTCAAAAATAAAAATATATACCCAAAACAGTTACAATAATTGAGGAATCAGTAGGTTAAATTAAATGCTTTTCAATATTTATTACTAAAGAAAAACTGTAAACTAGCAACAACAACTTTAAAACTTTAAATAAAGTGCAGAGTATATGCGGTAAAAGTTTTTGGTCTTATCTCTTTTCAGAAAGTGCCAGAAAAAAACAAGAAGGCATCATTGGCAGTTCTCGGGTATGCTTTGCGCAGCACACCCCATCTCTCCCAGCAGAAAGCCCGCGGCCTCTGAAATTGAGAAGCATCCTTGATATGAGCCCCTTCACGGTGACAGACCACACACCGATGGAAATAGTGGTAGACATTTTCCGAAAGCTGGGCCTGAGGCAGTGCCTCGTAACTCACAATGGGTAAGTCAGTCTTGCCCCTTGGCAGGCAGTGTGCTCACCAGGCTGGGCCTTCCTAGTGGCGTCTCTGTTAGTCAGCAGTTAGTGGGGAGAGCTAGTGCAGTAGAAGGGCATTGTGGGCTCTGTTGTAGACACAGCACCAATAGTCGTATCTTACACTGGGCACAGAATGTGAAAGTGCCACCGGCCCACTCTTGGCCAAAACACATACCACATTGGGAAAGGGGAACTGAGACACCCTCAGGTGAACAGTCCCCAAACTTAGAGCACTTCCTTTCTCTGGGTCCTACATGGGGCGCTACAGAAACCTATTTTCTTTCCATAAATATTTCATTTTTGGCACATGAATTTCTAGTTCAGTGATAACTTTCTAGTTATTTTACTCTTTCAGCCAATATTTGATTTACGATGTAATGAAGGAAAAAAATGAATATATAGTAAAGTGAAATTTGTAACAACTGCTTCATTTCCTCTTGTCTACCTTCTCTCTCACTTTTTTTTTCAGTTTTTGGCCAGGGCTGGGTTTGAACCCGCCACCTCTGGCATATGGAGCCGGTGCCCTACTCCTCTGAGCCACAGGCAGCACCCTCTTGTCTACCTTCTCCACAAATCTTATCATAAACTGCTAATGACAAACACTCACATACTTACATTCATACATTGGTAATTTACTTTTCTGCTTTTTACATACAAACTGTCAGTGCTTCTTCATGACTGACAGATATCAGGGGCTTGTGGAGACCCCAGCATGGTGCCTGGCACACCTCACCCTAACTCTCCTCTTTTCCTAGGCCTGAGATCTCTTTCCCTCTTTTCTTTCTTTAGGCCCTTTTATTTCCATTATTACAGTTCCTTGTTGAAATTCTTAAGAACATTGTTATCTGAAGGCAACTGTGTAGTAATAGAACAAACGCTTTTGTCATTTAACTTTGCAGGAACTCTGCAAAATAGACTTCACAGGTGTAGTCACTGACGCTCAAGAAGAGCTAGTAATTTGCCGAAAATGATGTGAGTCACTGACTTACTCCGCAAATGTAAAACCCAGTCTCTAGCTACTGTCTTACATTGTAATTGGCTGGTAAGAGTATAATCTCTTTCTTTGTGATTTCTTAAACTACTACAGCAATTTTTTGGCCAGTTTTTTAGATTGAATTAGGAATAGAAATATAAAGCTAGAAAATTTCATCCATCTTAAGTGTTTTTCTCTGTGTTAATTTTAGAAATCAGAAATAAATCATTAAAGGGATAAAGCTTTTAATTAAGGGCAAGGAGTTTAGAATTATCAAATATCACAGATTCTGATTCGAAAAGAGATGTATATAGTAAAAAATATTATCATTGCTGTTCTCTTATTTAACATTGTTAATTTTGTTTAATTTAAAAAATATTGGTACTGGGCGGCACCTGTGGCTCAGTGAGTAGGGCGCCAGCCCCATATATCGAGGGTGGTGGGTTCAAACCCGGCTCCAGCCAAACTGCAACAAAAAAATTTCCTGGGCATTGTGGTGGGCGCCTGTAGTCCCAGCTACTCGGGAGACTGAGACAAGAGAATCGCCTAAGCCCAGGAGCTGGAGGTTGCTATGAGCTAGGACGCTACAGCACTCTACTAAGGGTGGCAAAGTGAAACTGTCTCTTAAAAAAAAAAACTGGTACCAAATTTCACTATTTAAAAACTCAAAAGTACTTTTTAAATGGGATGACTTTTCAATAAGCTTTGCTGGTCCTTGGACCCTTTTAATTATTAATGGCTCAATTGGAACCTAAGCTGAGTCATTATAAACTATTATTTGCTTCAAGTTGTTGTCTGTGCCTGGCATGGTTTGTTCTTTTACGTACTACCAAATATAAATGTTGTTCTCTAAATTATGATTAACTGTGATCTCAAAGCTACTATAAGGGTTAATTTTCCTATTTCAGTTTGCTAATTAATTCCCAGGTTTTCAGTAGCATAGGTATCAGAAAGGAAAATGTTTAAAAGAAAGTATAAAAATAACAAAGTGAGTAGAGGGCAGGGAGAATGGCTAATGAAAATTTTATCTATTGCTGCTCTGTTTATATGAATGGGGGGTGGTTCTAAGGGGATATGTTTAATTGCCTTGATTATATTTTCCTTATTTCTGTTTGTTAAGGAAAATAAATTGATGTATTTATGGGAGGAAAAAATCATTTGCAGAGGTGGCTCTTGGGACTTTTTCTTTGAAGTATGTAAGGAAGTACTCTCTTTCCACTCTCAGTTAAATGATTTAAAACCGAGAAAGAAATCATGTATTCCAGGAGAGTATGAAGTTTTGCTGTCAACATCGGCTCATTTATACAGGGCTCAGAGGTGGGAAATAGTCATTCAGGGGAAGAGACACAAGAAATCTAGAAGCTTAGATGCGAGGAGAAAAAAAATAGAGAGGGGGAAAAGGGGGCTGTGAATTATAAAGATGCCAGTTACTTACTGATTTTCCACATTTTATATTTGAACTTAACAGAATTTCTGAAAATCTTTTAATCTTTGTGGAACTAGTAGGTTAATAGGAGTTAGTCAAAAAACATTTTGTGCCTTTATAAATTGGAAAGGTGTTGCATTAAATAAAACTGAGTTTTCTTTGCTGTGGAACTTATCTGAGCTTTTCAAATGTTGACATTCAATAAATTCCACATAGGAAACACTTTTCCACACTTCTTTGAAGATGCAGCCATCTTTTAGAGGCATGGGGGTGGGAGAGCTCCTGGGGCTGGTGTTTCATGGAACATACTTTGGGAAGTGCTAAGTTTTGCTCTGCTAATACATCAGTATTTGTCAGCCCAAAAGGAAAAACAATAAATAAGTTCTTATACGAGTCACACTTCATATTTATTTTCCTTCAACTCCCTAAAATTAATAAGGCAGCACTGAACCTGGCTTATTGCGGAACTGTGTGTGTTGATCCCTTATAGAGGCTATTACTTTGTAAGTAAAGAAAGGTATTACTTTGTAATTCTAAACTTGCCACCTGATACTTATTAATTTGTAACTTTCCTTACAGTGTGTACCTCAGCATATTTGGCAGAATTTACTAATATAAATTATATTAATTGAGATTAATCATTTTATATAACTGAATAGAAAAGTGTGAGTTGGAATTAAAATTGTATTACTACATTTATTTAATTGCCAAGATTTTCACATTTCCTGATTCTAGCCATAAAATCAAATGAATTGATGGCTTTAAAAAAAACACGTAACGGCTTGTCACCTGTGGCTCAAGTGGCTAAGGTGCCAGCCACGTACACCTGAGCTGGCGGGTTCGAATCCAGCCTGGGCCCGCCAAACAACAATGGCTGCAACCAGAAAATAGCCAGGCGTGTGGCAGGAGCCTGTAGTCCCAGCTACTTGGGAGGCAGAGACAGGAGAATTGGTTGAGTCCAGGAGTTGGAGATTGCTGTGAGCCACGGCACTCTACCCAGGGCGACAGCTTGAGGCTCTGTCTCAAAAAAAAAAACAAAACAAAACAAAAACTCATAACTATTGAGTCAATGAAGTGCATGTACGGAGTAGCTGAATGCTCATTTTCTTTTTTTTTTTGTGAGACAGAGTGTCACTTTGTAGCCCTCGGTAGAGTGCTGTGGTTGTGGTGTCACAGCTCACAGCATCCTCAAACTCCTGGGCTTAAGCAGTTCTCTTGCCTGAGCCTCCCAAAGTAACTGGGACAACAGGCGCCTGCCACAACACTGAACTATTTTTAGAGGTGGGGGTCTTTCTCTGGTTCAGGCTGGTCTGGAACCTGTGAGCTCAGGCAATCCACCCCCACTGGCCTCCCAGAGTGCTAGGATTACACCGTGCCCGGCCCCCGAATGCTCGTTTTCTATGGTACAGTTTCTGAGCTGTTTTGAAGGCGGAAGTTGCTTCCATGCTCTAAGAACTTTTCAATCTATTCTTTTAAGGATCAGTACAATATTTATTAAAAAAAAAAAAAAAAAAAAATGAGAAAATGTAAGTTAAAGAACCAATTCTGCCTTTCCTCTTCTCTAAATTCACTGCTTGCCCTGCCAGCTGTCAGGATATCCTGAGTAACAGAACGCTTTGAGGTCCCCCACTCACGGCTGAACATTCAAAGGCAGCTTAGCAGGAAAGTGGCTTAACCAGATCATCAGGAAATGTGCAGTTACCCAGAAGGGCATTTTGGATAGGCCTTCAGAAATAAGATTAAAGTTTTTTAAAGGTTTTTGACTTTCACTTTATATGCCACATAGTACTGTTGAATTCATTAATTTCCATTATAAATTTAGTAACCAGAAGTTTGTTTTCATAATTAAAAGCAGCCTAATTAGTTTTAAGTGTGCTTCATTATGGGAAGTTATGTCCATCATTTTGCTTGATGTTATAATGACGACACGTTAACTGAGAAATAATTGTCATGTGGGGAAAATGCATCAAGTAAAAGTTCCTTAGATCCCTGATAATAAGTAGGTTTTACTAGTTTAAGAAGTGGCATTCACAGTTCCTGAAAATTTGGGAGTGTTTCTGTTGGTCAACAGTATTTAGTTTGTGTACATTGCCTTTAACTTTAGTTGGAAATGATAGTAAAATCCAGGCAGTTTCTTAAGTCTTCCAGGCAGCTAAGTTTCTTCCTGCCATCTCACTGCTAAGGCGACCAGGTACCCCTAACGTGCTATGACTTTGTGGGGACTAGAGCACTGGAGACGGGGCTCTGCCTGTCAGGGCTATAGCTTTATAAAGCTTTATATACTTTGCTTTGTTGTCCTCTTCATCCAGACTTTCATACTTTTGATTTTTAATTTAAAAAGAAAAGTAACCCACCAATATTTAAAAATAATATTGCATTACTTTTGAAGGTCAGTAGAATTTATGCAAAAGGGACCTGGAATTTTATGTCACTTTTGTTTTTATTTTTCTAAAGTTCATGAGAAATATATTCTTGTCATTCATGTTTTTGTTTCCTCATTCTTTATCATTGTGATTGGAACCGCTTTTGATTTAATTTCTCAGTTATCAGCATAATGATCTGTTTCAGGATTGTCTTGGGGATCATCACCAAGAAGAACATATTAGAGCATCTCGAGCAACTAAAGCAGCACGTCGAGCCCCTGGTGATTAGATATGTCAGAGCTGCTCCTAGACTTCTAGTGGTCAGGAGGCATGAAACCTGTGAACTGTTCAGTGCCCTCCCAGACACCTGCTGAGCACAGGCCCACTGTGCTGCTGGTCACATTTGTGTCTGTGCCGTTTGTCAGATAAATCTAGACAATTTATACAATCCCACCCATAGAAAGCAAGCAGAAGGTCACATCTCTCACCAAAATCATTAGTCATAATTTAAGGATTATAAACAGTTTGGTAGTTGAATAGGTGAATCTTACTCAACATTTTTAAGGGAACCTAACAGGTCCTTCTCTGTAGTGGAGATGCTCTGGCCTCAGAAGACTCCCAACTGGTTAAACTGCCTGCCTGGTCACCCAATCTCTCTCTCTTATTGATGTTCCCTAATCTCATGGTAGTCTGGTGGTAAATCTAAGCTCCTAAGTGATTGGAACCGAGCTTAGTGATGAGAATTGCTGACAGTTAAGTGGATTTTTAATGGGCACACTGACTGGCGTGTAATGTCTGTATTTGTGATTGTAGTGTCATTTCCTTCTCTGCTCTACCCTGCCTATCTTCAGAGTCCCAGCATGTGTCCTGCTGTTTCATTAGTAAACTGTACCTGGACCACTTGTGCCCATTTGTATGATGTCTATAGAATGCTATAAGCAGCTTTTGGGGTCAAGTGTATTTTTTTAACTGGCTTTACGTCCTAGTGATTTCATGACTACAGATAAATTTTAAATTATCTTACTAGATAACAAAAATTGTCTGGCTTTAGCCATTAGTGCCTGAAATTATTTTGCCCTGCAATTGCCAAGCCTATATGGAAGCTGTCCCAGTTTGCTTCAGTCCACAATTGATTGTGTCTGTTGTACGCTAATATTTCACAAGTGTTTCATGCATCCTTTTTTAAAAACTACTAACCATAATAATATAGCTATTCATTCATTCTGCTTTCTGCTTCACCCCTAATAATCTTTAGGGCTGCTTCTTGATTTTCACCTGTCTTTTAATGCGAGCATTAACAACTAAGGCTTTCATAAAAGCACTGTGCCTTAATTTTTGGGGGCCAAAGTCAAAATAGAAAAACATTGATAAGTGAACTAGAAACTTGGGTTGTCTTACAGATTTATTCCTAGGGTCCCAAAGTTGGGGGATTGAAGTTCTATGTTGACCATTTTATATGCATTTTATCTCATATGTGCTTTCATGAAGATTCTGCATACAAGTGGGCAATCCTTTAGTTATCTTTTAAAATTGACCAATTTTGGTTAAACAATGAATTGAAGTATTGAGGAGATGTAGTCATCAGACATTTTACTGCTTTCTTGATGTGATGGAAAGGAATTTTCCTTCTCAAATGGAATCAACATCATTTCCTGGTCATATGTCCTCCCATTTTTCATTACTTTTTTGTGGCATGTGGTCCTCAGAGTCTCAGTGCAAAGGCAGCCACACCATCAGTGCCCATAATACTTCTTATACCAAAGGATGGTTACTGGTTATTATCTTTTGAAAACAAAATCAGGCTGCTTGCTTTGCTCTCTTCCTGTCTACACAGAGGGTTTAGCTGTAGATTTAAGCTTCTCCCCTGACCCCAATTTTAACGGCAGTCTTCTGTTTGTCTCTTCCAGGCGCCTCCTTGGCATTATAACAAAAAAAGATATCCTCCGGCATATGGCCCAGACGGCAAACCAAGACCCCGCTTCAATAATGTTCAACTGAATCCCATAGATGAGGAGAGAGAAGAGACAGAAGAGGAAGTTCATTTGTTGAATGGCACAACTCTTTAACCCAAGGGAGTCGTCCACGGTTTTTCTTCCTTTAAAAAAAAAGGAAATATAAAAGCCAGGTTTTTGCAGCAAGTAATGCTGGTGGGATGGAGTTGTTTGGGGAGGGAAAGGAGAGAGAAGGAAAGAAGTAAGGTATTTCCCAGTATCCAGTATCGAGAGCAGCGAGTCACCTCCTGGTGTTCTGCACGGGGGACCTGTGCCTGGCAGTGCGGGCCACGCCCAGAGACACCGCGCCCCACAGAGCCAAGTCTGCACACTGGCCAGTCACCCAGCACCACGGCGACCAGGCCAGTCCACATCTCTGGAGGGATCACTTTGAATTGAGCCATCTATAAAACTGCAAGGTCTTGCTCTTTTTTATCAAAACTGTTCTGTTTAATTCATGAATTGTATATTTAAGCATCACCTTTTACATTCCAGAAGAGCCTTTCCCTTTCTCTCTCTCTCTCTCTCTGTAACAAACCCTTTTCAAATTGGTGTACCCTTTTGAGACAGTCCTTTCTCATATTGAGATGTACTGTGACTTTACAGAGGCTCCATCACAAGAAGGGAGTGTTCCTTGTGCATTAGCCATGTGGTTGGTGCCGCTACTAAATGCTTGGGACAGTGCCACGCCCCACAGCAAAGGCTGGTAAGGCAGGTGAAGTCTCGAGTGAAGCATGAACTTGATCTCTCAGCTGTGTGCTGTGTGATTTGGAATCAAAAACAATGAACCCTGATTTTCAAGGATAAAGTTTTAAGTCTCTCAGACTTAATGGATAATGTGACTTGGTCTTATGCAAATTTTCTATTTCTAAAACTACTATGATATATACAAGTGCTGTTCAGCATAATTAAACAAAATGCTGCTGCCTCAACAGTAAAGAGAAGGAAGTATTGTTTAGCTGTATCTGATAATTAACTGCATGTTAAAACACTGGAATTTTTTTTTCTTAAAATTAGATCAATCATTCTTTTCTTAAGGTATTTTATCGCTGACACTGAAGAAGAAATGTAATTCTTAACTTGCACTAATGTATATTTCTTTTCTTAAAAATTTACCATTCTTATATTTTTATGGATTAAAATTTATAAAATACAGATCAGTTAATACTGCACTTAAATAATTTTACCTTTTTAATGTGACATTTATAGACTGATTCAGACTTACCAATGTGGAGATATGAACAAAGTTTACAATGGGAACAAGGGTTAAGAACAGGCTGTGGGTACTTTTCTGTGGCCACTATATGCACAGGCCTCCTCATCTCTCACTGCCGTCCCTGGAGTATGTCTTCGACCTACTACCTGAAAATATGAAACACTACAAATTACTTTGCAGACTAAAACCAAAAGTTAAATAGTGTTAACCATTTAAACAAGAAAAGTAAATAATCGCATTGCCAAGATAGCCAATAAAATTTTATTCTGAACAAAGCCTTTGCCTCTGAGAAGGTCCCACATTTGAAGTGCTCAGTGATGGTTGAGTATCAGCACTGCATACTTTTTGCAGGATAAGTTAAAAATGCACTGGAATGTTTGGGTTTTTTTGTTTTTGGAAATGTCTGTTTTAATTATGGTCATAATTCACAATTAGCAAAGGCAGTTTACTCAGCTGGCCTAAATATTCTGTGATGATTATCCATTTTTGAAAGGGAAATGAATTTTTACAGACATTTTCTTAAACATGACTGGCAGTGAGCGTTTTTTTTTTTTGTTTGGTTTTTTTTTTTTGTTTTTTGACAGAGTCTCACTTTGTCACCCTTGGTAGAGTTCCGTGGCATCACAGCTCACAGCAACCTCCAGCTCTTGGGCTTAGACAGTTCTCTTGCCTCAGCCTCCCAAATAGCGGGGACTAAGGTGCCCGCCACAACGCCCAGCTTTTTTTTTGTTGTTGTTGCAGTTTGGCCAGGGCCAGGTTTGAACCTGCTACTCTCGGTATTATGGGGCTGGTGCCCTTCTCACTGAGCCACAGGTGCTGCCCAGCAATGAGCAGTTTTTACATTTATCTATGTACCTATCACATAAGATCCTGAAGACTTTTAAGGTCATGAAGTCATGTAAGAATGACGATCGAAAGTTAAGCAAAGTGTTGGCAATTTCGTGAAACATTCTTAGCTGTGCTGTTGCCCTAAATTATAGTATTTTTATCCTCATTACTTCCCTCCTTTGTCAGACTTCACAGCCAAAAGTTTTCTTCGGGTTTTCTTCACAGACTCTTCAGAGTGCTTTTGGCATCCAGAACGAAGCCTTTTGTAAACAGTAGTTCTGTCTCCTGCCGTTCTTCCTCCTCAGCATGGCTGCTGAGCAACTTGGCCATTCATTTTGAGTTAGGAGCCTGCACAGGAGAAGCCAGTTTCTTTGCAGATAGCTTCGCACATTAGGTGCCACGTGGGTTTTATTTTCCACGTTTCCCTTTTGGTTCCAGGTCTTATTGTCCTTGCCTGTCCTGCTTCAGAGACTAACATTTCAGGGTGGATAGCAAAGCTTTTTTTTATTTGGGTACATTTCTACCCCAGGTGTGTCTTACTACTGAAATACAGGAAAGTGCCATGTTTTTAATGCACTCATTGGTTTTCTTTGGTGTTACTTTCTGTTCCAGTTTTTCCTTTGATATGTTGAGGTGTGTCTGCTTTTCAGCCAAACGGTGAAAGAGTGGAGGCCATGAAGCCATTGTGCCTGGCTGCTTGGCAAGTTACTTGACCGGTAGAGTAAGTGTAGCGCCTTATTTGAGTACCCTTTTTGAGAAGGTATGATGAGAATGGGCAAGGGTGTCAGCATCTTTTTATTAATAATTGTTCTCAGTTTTGGTTCATGAGGAATGCTTAGTTTGTTAATCTGTGATGTTGCTTAGAGCTGTATTTATGTGTTTTAATTTATACTAGCGTAGTAAACCTGCGTATCATTACAGTAAACATGATTACTGTGATGAGTTAATCGGAACACCTATTAAAATCTGTACGACAATGTGTGGTTTGGCCTTTAATTGTATCTGCAACAACTCTTCCTCTGCACTCCTGTCCCATGGAGCCCCCAAAAGGTACTGTCTGAAGCGCTTGTCTCAGCTCGCAAAGCTGTGTACTTTGCAAGCAAGGAACAGCAGGAGAGCAGAGGCTACACGCGACATAGCTCTTGCACAGTCCTTAAGAGCCCTGTGTGTCAGTGAAAGTTGTGCTATTTGCATGGTAAACCTTGCAAAACCTTAACGTGCTTTTTTAGAAATTGCCTTGGAAATTTGCTACTGGAACTGCATATAGGGAGTGGTAAGTATAAAGAACAACACTTAAGTCCAGATTAGGTTCTTTATTATTTGTTCATCCACTGAATTATCAAATACTTAGGGTGTGCCAGGAACTGTTCTTTGTTCTGGAGTTTGCATTCCAATAGGGAAAGAAACAAATGTCAGATCATGGTTAAGTGTGGACTAATCAGCAGCTTTCTAATGATTCCTGCTGTTATGATCTCACACAGTCATACGCAAATTCTCATTCTACTGATGTTCTTCTAATGGAGAAAGAGTGAAGACAGGTGCACCCTCTTTTTGTGATCAGGGAAGGCCTCAAGGGTAAGGTAGCAGTTGAAGCAAAAGCCTGATAAGTGATGGAATGACATTTATCTATGAGAAAAGCATCTGAGAGTGTGCTAAGTACAGACACTCTAAGGTGCCAGGAGCACCTACCAGCTCACTGTGGCTGGACATGGCTGAGAAGAGGGGAAGAAAGGAACAGGTCTGGGTGTGGGAGCTCATTTTTCCATATAAAGTGGGCAGCCAGGAGAACAGCATCATGATATAGCCAACCCTCAGAGGGTAGGGCTGGGGTAGGGACACCAGCTGGCAGCTGTGGGTAGTGGCTGGGGTTCAGAGACGCAGACCTGACTGAACTTGATGGGGGTGGTAACTGGAGTCTGGATGTCTAGAAAATGGTGTGAACAGGCCTCACTAGTGGATGGAAGGTGGAGTGCTGAATATTTAGGGACACCTGGATGGTGATAGCAGGGTACTGGCTTAGTTAACAGATTTGGGGCTGAGAGTGTATGTGGAGGATAGCTTAGTTTTAGACATTAGACTTTAGATTTCCACATTTATGAGAGACTCAGGGGGAAGGGGCTGGCCTGAGTGTCAAAGCCAGTGGGAGGTTACTGGGGCTGACTGGATAAAATCACAGGGCTGAGCACCCACATGCATGTACTATTTGAGGGGACAGGGAGCTAGAAAAGACAGTGTAGGTGGGGACTGGAGCCTCTAAGCCAAGGAACAAGCATCTCAGGGACAGTCAGCTGAGCTGGCGGGTGTGGAGGTGACGCAGGGCTGACCAGAGTGGGTCAGTGGGTGGTGACAAGCAAAAGCAAAATGAGAAAAAGGAATTAGAGGCAGCTATTAAAATTCTTACAAGATTGCCAGAAAAGGAAATGTGTTTTAAGATGAAGGATATAGCTTCTTTTGTTGATAGAAATGAGAAGAAAAACGATCTGAGAGATCAGATTTTAAGATGTAAGATAATGTTGCTTTTGTTGTTGCTAATGAATGAAGTATGTGAGAGGGAAGATTAACGATGTGAGGGAGGTCCTAGAGTAGGCAGGGGAGGGTGGCAGGCCTTGCACAATATGGACACTGATCACATTCAGAGATGAGGACGGGCACAGCAACGCAGGCAGTTAGCAGGGGGCTGTGATTTTGTTGCATTCATTTTGATTGCTGTATTTTCTCAATGAAACAACATGGTGGGAGAGGATGTGGTAACCTTTGAGGAAAGGTGATGTGAAACACTAAGATGGCATCTGCCCCTACAGCTAAGTGAGGCCTGCCCTCATGGTCATGTCTTTTCTCCAGCTACCCAATACTTGGCAGATTCAATTAAGGAATAGGCAGTTTTTACTTGGCTTGAGGTTCTAACAGAAAAACGCAACAAATGGAGGGACAGCAGAGTTGCAGATGTGGGAGGGATTCCTGGTGAGGAACCTCAGGGCTGGGTAAGAGGGAACCAAGCACACAGTGGGTGAAAACATGGTGACATCAAAGAATTGGAGAGTATTATTGGGTTGAAAATTCTTGGGGGGTAGTAAAAGAAAAGAGGGAAGGATGGGTGGTGATGTTTAGACAGTGGGATACTTCGAATTTGGGATTAAAGAGGTTTTCATTATTGGTACTAACAACATACTAATTTGTGGACTCCTAGTCCAGATCACTGAGAGAATAAATCAAGGACCTGAGGTTAGGGGTCTGGAGGGATCATCTACCCAGATATCATCCACACATGAAGAATTAGGATGGGGGCTCACTGCCTGTAGCTCAAACGGCCAGGGCGCCAACCACATACACTGGAGGTGGTGGGTTTGAGCCCAGTCCAGGCCTGCCAAACAGCAATGACAGCTACAACCAAAAAATAGCCAGGTGTTCTGGCAGGCGCCTGTAGTCCCAGCCACTTGGGAGGCTGAAGCAGAATAGCTTAAGCCCAAAAGAGTTTGAGGTTGCTGCGAGCTATGACGCCACAGCAATATATGGAGGGCAACATAGACAGTCTCAAAAAAAAAAAAAAAAAAAAGTTTTGATAGTGACATTAAGCAAGGTCCAAGTCTGAGCCAGTGCAAGGGTCCTACATCAGCACCTTTTGGGGGTCTCAAGCTTTTTTCATTGGGCAGGTCATCCTGCAACATGTGTGCAAGCTATACAAATGCTCCATCTGTGAGCTCCTCATGGAAAGTCTCTCCTTTTAAGAGCATTTTTATGCTTTATGGCTGACAGAACTCTGGAGAAATCCTATTCAACAACAGTTCTTAGGGCAAGTCAGGTCAACCTTGTGGGGAAAAGCTTGAGCCTCCTGAGCCCAGTCCACAGGGTTTGCCACTTGGCAGTGTAGAGTTTCCCCTTATGTCAAGGTCATCAAGTTTGAGGAATATCTGAGTCTGGTAAGACATAGCCACCCACAGATTTGTTCTAAAAGTCCAGTGAAATGACTTGCAATAGAAACTTTACAGTCTAAATGCCACACTGATTTCTATGTATTATGCTAACGCTATGTATTAATACACACTAGTGAACTACACACTCAGTCAAAAGAATTATCCTCAAGAATATACCTAATGGGTCAATATGTGAATTGCCTGACAAAGTGCTGCTTTGTTAGGTCTGGGACAGAGCCCTGGTGAGTAAGTGTTGGTCAGGGTCTCAAGTTCCCTTCTCTGTTCCTTCTTACTCCCCACAAACCCAATCCTTAAAACTGGCTTTTAACTCAAAACTCAGAAGAGAAATTTTTAGTTGCCCATTTGACAAATATGGACACAAGACTGTGGGGACAGGTTTTGTCCATGGCATTATAAAGTGACTTCCTGTGGTGCGTCAGAGAACTTGTCATCATTATATGACTTGGCTGTTGTTGATTTGCACATGAAAGAACTTTTTTAGTAAATGTTTCTAATTTACTTTTTAAATTTATTCCTTAAAAGCAAATCACAAGTTTAATACTAATGCTTTAAAATAACCATGTACCAAACAAGGCCACCCCCACTCATGCTGCAAGCTGGTCTATGTTCTCTTTACTTCTGTTTGCCAGGTGATCTTCAATAATTTCTG
>CAUYPK010157383.1:0-27659 GCA_963574355.1 Loris lydekkerianus
CCTCTTTCATGTTTACATGGATGGAGCTGGAACATATTCTTCTTCTAAAGTATCTCAAGAACGGAAGAAAAAGTATCCAATGTACTCAGCCCTACTATGAAACTAATTTACGGCTTTCATATGAAAGCT
Source organism: Loris lydekkerianus (assembly GCA_963574355.1). Classification (NCBI taxonomy): domain Eukaryota; kingdom Metazoa; phylum Chordata; class Mammalia; order Primates; family Lorisidae; genus Loris; species Loris lydekkerianus. The sequence continues at coordinate 130 of CAUYPK010157383.1, forward strand.
ATAACCCAGTTACAACCTAAGAACATGGGGAAAGGGGACAGGGAGGGTTGGGGAGGGGGGAGGATGGGCAGAGGGAGGGTGATTGGTGGGATCACACCTACAGTGCAACTTACAAGGGTACGTGTGAAACTTACTAAATGTAGAATATAAATAAATTTCTTAACACAATAACTAAGAAAATGCCAGGAAGGCTATGTTAATCAGTGTGATGAAGATATGTCAAATGGTATATAAAAGCAGTATATGGTGCCCCATGATTGCATTAATGTATACAACTATGACTTAATAATAAAAAATGTATATTTCAAATTGTATATAAAACCAGTGTATGGTGCCCCATGATTGCATTAATGTACACAGCTATGATTTAATAATAAATTAAAACAAAAAACAAAAACAAAAGAAAAAATATTTTGAATGGAACCAAAAAAACAAAAAAAAACCCACATAGCCAAGGCAGTTCTTAGTATTAAAAATGAAGTTGGAAGCATCACTCTACCAGACTTTAGGTTATATTACAAGTCCACAGTGATCAAAACAGCATGGTATTGGCACAAAAATAGAGATATAGACATATGGAACCAAATAGAAAACCAAGAGATGAAACCAGTCTCTTACTGCCACCTCATCTTTGATAAACCAAACAAAAGCATACAGTGGAAAAAAGAATTCCTATTCAACAAATAGTGCTGGGAGAACCGGATAACCACATATAAAAGACTGAAACTGTACCAACACCTTTAATCACTTACAAAAACTGACACAAAATGGAAAAAAAAATTTAAATTTAAGATATGAAATAATAAAAATCCTAGAAGAAAGTGTGGGAAAAACTATTGATGATGTTGGGGAAAGATTTTATGAAGAAGAAGTCAGTGGCAATTGCAACAATGAGAAAAACAAACCTATGAGACTTAATTAACCTGAAAAGCTTCTGCATAGCTAAGAACACAACAATTAAAGCAAAAAGACAAGCTACAGAATGGGAAAAGGTATTTGCATGGTATGAATCTGACAAAGGATCAATAACTAGAATCTACAGAGATCTCAAATTAACTTAAGCAAAGAGCTAAGAATCCCATCAATCACTGGGCAAGAGACAGAATCTTCTCGAGGAAGACAGACCAATGGCTAACAAACATTTCAAAAAATGTTTATCGTCCCTAATCATCAGAGAAATGCAAATCAAAACTACCCTGAGATATCACCTAACCCCAGTGAGAATGGCCCATGTCACAAAGTCTTAAAACTGCATATGCTGGTGTGGATGTAGAGAGAAGGGAACACTTTTACACTGTTGGTGGGACTGCAAACTAATACAACCTCTTTGAAAAGAAGTATGGAGATCCTCAAAGAACTCAAAATAGATCTTCCTTTTGATCCTGCAATCCCGTTACTAGTCATCTACCCAGAAGAAAAAAAATCATTTTATTGTAAGGACATTTCTATCATTTTATCATTTCTATCATTTAAGGACATTTTATCAAAGCTCCATTTACAATCGCCAAAATGTGTAAACAACCTAAATGCCCCCCAACCCATGAATGGGTTAACAAACTGGGGTACATGTATACCATGGAATACTATTCAGCCATCACAAAGATGGAGATTTTACATCTTTTGTATTAATGTGTATGGAATTGAAACACATTCTTCTTAGTAAAGTACCATGAGAATGGAGAAGCAAGAATCCAATGTATTCAAAACTAATATGAAACCAGCAGACCATCTAACACACACTTACATAAGAGAAAAACTCAAATCTATTCAAGGTAGGGGCAGGGGAATGAGGGAGAAGGGAAGAGGGAGGGGGATGGGCGTGCTCCCACTTAACGGGCACAAGGTTAGGGTGTATGGCACGCCTCTTGGGGGTGGGATGCAATTATAAAAGGGACTCTACCTAACAACTGCAAACCTTGCACCCTATTTCTTTGTAACCGCAAATTAATCTGAAATAAAAATATAATACAGCCCACAATACACATAACATGCAAAATATGGTTAGGTGACCATTTATGCTATTGGCAAGCTATAATTATCACTTTGGAAAGTCAAAGTTCACCCCTAACCCCTACATTGTTCAACTGTATCATGAGTCAACTGTATTACACATCTGGCAATCTCGGATGGTTTAAGGAAAGTTAAACCATCTTTTAAGAGGGAGAAGTGTTACATAAAAGCCCACTGTTATAGGTTGAATTATGTCCCTCTCAGAATTCATATGTGCAAATCAAATGCTCAATATCTCACAGTCTTAACAGAGGTATCACAGTAAAATGACGTCATTAGGGTGGGCTGTAATCCAATGTGACTGGTGTCCTTACAAAAACACAGATTTGGACACAGTGACAGACATGTGTAGATGGAGAATACGACGTGTAGGAGCCCAGGAGAGAGGCCTGGAAGGCATCCTTCCAGCACAGCCTCGGGAGGAACCGGCCCTGCAGACACTCTGACCTTGGACTTCTCACACTCAGAACTGTGAGACAATGTGTACCTGGTGTTGAAGCCTCCCCGTCCACAGCAGAGCCTTACCACTGTCCTAGAGATTAATCCAATCGTGAAAGGCCCTCTCCACAACTGTCAAGTCTCCAGGAATTTATCCAAGGCATCTTTTCCTCGCATCCCTGGGAAGCCTGGCATGATGTGTTGCTGATAAACTGCCCTCTTGGTGAACTGCAAGTTTTAGTTAATTCAGCACAAAGCCTAGACACAGGAGACACCTGGGAAAGTCATTTTGTTTTCTGTTGTTGTTGAAAGCTCTTGAACTCCCTTTTACCTAAATCCTGAAAAAACCAAAGAAACAAAATGACAGATGCGTTTGAGTATCTTCAAGATTTTCACTTATGTTTAGACACACAACTATAAATGCATGTGTCTGTGTGTGGAGAGGAACAGAGGGAGCACAGACAGAGACAGAGACAGGGGGAGACAGAAAGAAAGCGAGAGAGCGTTTTCTACCAAGACTTTCAGTGGGTGGTAGGGAAGAAAAAAATCAGCATGAAGCCAGCATTATAGCTGATGTGTGGGACTATTTATAGAACTGGCCACAGTCATGTCAGATCTTCAAAAGAAGCAAAACATCTGGGCCGATTCCAAAGCAGAGAGGAAGAGCCCAAGTCACAACAGAGGCAACACAGTGAAAAGGCTGCATCTGTACAAAAGTTATAATTTATACTTGCTACATGTGATCCTGCACCTCCCAGGATCTCGGGAGTTCATTCTGGCATGCAGTGTAATGAAAGAATAACACAGTAGTCACTACATCCTCCAATTTTTAAAAAGTTCAAGACCGAATGAATGAATGGCTTCCAATGGTAGAAAACACACAGCAGTTCCTCTGTGAAGGGCCTCGAAGTGGCCGGCAGCCAGTCCAGGTCAATCTGAGAGCAGCCACAGTGAACGGAAGTCGGGGCCACAGTTAGGACCAAAAACTATTCCCCACCTCTTTGTCTGAAGGCAGGTGGGACCTCCTCCTTGCTCCGTCTCTGGGAGATGTTGTAAGAATTAATTAAAGAAAAATATTTAAGCTTAACAAACACCTGGGACATCTGCATAAAAGAAAAATAAATCACTATTTCTACAATATTTCACAGACCTAAAGCAGGTGCATCCTACCCTCAACAAAACCAACACACAAAAATTCCAGATTTTGAAAACATATGTCAGAACTAAGGTGTCTGTCTTAACTACCGGGAAATGCCTGGCTGTAGCCCCTAACACACAGCCCCACACCTGGCACACTCACGTCCTCCAAAAATATTTGTGCCATAAAGGAATAATTTCCATTGAATAGCCCGTTCCGACGGTATAGTCAAGGTACAACGGGATTTGCAGACATTTGGCTCCTGTGCCACCCTCCTCACCAGACAGGGTGAAACATCGGGCCTCAGAGGACAGTTCCCCACTCTGGTCCCCTGCCTTTGCACACAGGGTTTCCTCGTGATCCCCAGCACCTCCAGCATCCATGTCCTATGAGCATGGCATAGGCAGGGCTGCCTTGTTGATTTAAGAACCCCCTGCCTGGCTTTCCAAGGCTAACCCACAGGAGAGGGACAGCAGATTGCCAGTCTGGCTGTGCCTCTGGTGGTGACTAGCACTTGGGGGTCAACCATCAGCAGCGTCCCAGAGGCTGACATATATCAGAGCAGAACACAAACTCTGCCTGCTGCTGTCTCCGCCACACAGCCACTTCCACCTCTTCATTCTGAAATGTTTGTTTCTTCCACAAACATTTGGGGAGGAGTAGCAGGCAGCTCCACACAGAGACAGGCTTCCAGGAAATCCACACCAGGCCTGATCTACAGAAAACACCCACATCCCAACCAGGGCAAGGACCTCATCCATTCCGAGGCTGCTGGGGCTCATTTTTTTCCTTCTGTAATTTCCATTATTTGTATACTAAACTTTAATAAAGACACCATAAAGTATTCGGAAACTGCAGAAAAAAATACAAAGAAGAAAACCAAAGTCCTCCATCATGCCACCATCTGAAGGGCCCTTCTACGAGCATGTGGTGCATTTGATCCGCAGACACGCATAATTGTGAATATTAACTGGCTCAGAAGACATTTCACTTCCAGCCTCACTAGCATTTTTTCATGTCATTGTCACTCTTCGAATGATTGTTTATGGTGGCCGACTACTCCATGTACGGACAGACGTAATTTACTTAACTAGTTCCCTGATGTTGGAAAGGTTGATTCCAGCTTTTCCAGAAAATAAATAGCACTGGAATGAATGATTTTGTGCACACATATGTCCCCAAATTTCTGATTATTTTCTTGAGCTAGGATCATAGAAGCAGATCAAGAGGTACAAAAATCCTCAAAACTCACACTTTCCAGAAACGTTGCACAGTAATATTCCATCTACTGGCCATCCTACCGTTCTACCATGTCTCTGGGACACCAAGCAGTGTCACTGTTAACATTTAATAATTTTATAGCTGGAGAATGGCATCTGGCTTCCATTTCTATTATTGTTATTGGAATTGTTCTTGGTGATCAGCGTTTGGTTTGCAGGGCCTTTCCTTAACACCCCCAGCAGTCCCACGAGGCAGGCTCTCTCACGCCACAGAGGCAGAACGCAAGCACAGCCACGTGCCCAGTGCAAGGGCCATCACTAACTCCCACAGCCTGGACACCATGCCTGACTCCAAAGCCCCACCCTAACCATCCCACCATGCTCATCAGTTGGGCAGTTGAACATACTCTCCTGTCTTTTTAGTTGTCGTCATTCTCTTTCTCCAAACTATAGTAAATTAATTTTTCTGTGTAGAAAATCAACTCTCAGCCTTTCGGGTGTGTTGATGCTCTATGCTCATACCAAGATTCACACATCACCCTCTAAAACTCCTCCTTGGCTCAGCCCAACCCAAACAACCACCAGTCGTTAAACATGACAGTGTCTTCAATGTAACGATGAAGAAAAAAATTTTAACAAGCTTCTCCTAAGTGTCCTGCCCACAGATTGCTCAGCGTATAAACGTTGATTGAGAAATATTGATTCACAGTCAAAACTGCAACACTTAGGAGCAATCAGACCAACTCAGAAACATAGCCCTCACTCAGGCCGGTTGTACCAGAATATTCTTCTGCTTGTAGGAGGCAGAGTAAGAAGCAGATCATGTTTCCCATGCAGGGATGGGAATGTCTCCTGACCAGACAGTTCCATGACAGTGGAGCACCCAGGGCATGGCCAGCTCCTCCTCAGAGGCCGCAGAGTGCCACCCCGCTCCCACTGGACAGACTCATCTGGAAAAATGAAAGCCCTGGAGGCCCTGCACTGGGCCTGGTGAGAGGACACTCTTCCACCCAACAGGGATCCCTGCACAGCAGCTGAAGGGGAGGCCGAGGTGAGTGCACCTCCTTCCTTTGAAGTCACCTGCCTGCCCAGGAAGTCACGCTGTAGAAGAGTTCTGCAGTGTCATGAACCAGCCTTGTGCCTGCCTCAGATCTCTCTGTGACTCGCAGCCAGTCATCCGCCTGATTCAGCTCGGGTTCGAGATGGATCAGATTTGCCCACAAATCACTTGATTACTATGAGAAAACTATGTTTCCACGTTTCTAAACATTGCAGAGATTTTTGGTTCCCTTTAAAATCTCTCAGTGTCATGGTTCTAGCAGCTTTCAGAGTTTCCTTCCTGGGGTTTATTTTTCTGAAGGTGCAACACTACTTCACAATGCCACCCTGTTCCTCTCTGGGGTCTTTATTCCAAAAACCTTGACTGGCAATATTTGAGAGGAAGCACTTGAACTCTAACACAAGGAAAAAGACAGTTCAACCTTCTCACCAACCACTCTGACATCTCCGCAGCAGAACCACAGGGAACATGACCTGGTCACCTTAGCCCCTGGCCCAGGAGAGAGACCACTCCCCACCACCACAGCCACCAGCTTTCATGACCTACCACAGATCCTGGACTCTTCCTCTGTGAGGCTGGCTCTGATGCCCCATCTAATCTCTACAGCATACCTATGAGCTATGTCAGAATTTCAGAGCTGGGAAAGCTGAGGTCTGGAGCAGCCACATGAACTCATTTTTGTTTGTTTGTTCTGAAACAGGGTCTCACTCTGTTGCCCTTGGTAGAATACCATGGCAGCTCACAGCTACCTGAAATTCTTGGGCTCAAGTGATCCTCCTGCCTCAACCTCCTGAGTAGATGAGACGACAGGCGCCCACCACAACACTTGGCTTGTTTTTCTTTCTTTCTTTCTTTTTTTTTTTATTGTTGAGGATTCATTGAGGGTACAATAAGCCAGGTTACACTGATTGCATTTGTTAGGTAAGGTCCTTCTTGCAATCATGTCTTGCCCCCAGAAGGTGTGGCACACACCAAGGCCCCACCCCCTCCCTCCTTCTAAATCATAGCTGTGTACACTTGTTTTTCTATTTTTAAGAAACAGGTCTCACTCTTACTCAGGCTGGTCTCAAACTCCTAAGCTTAAGTGATCCTCCCACCTCGGCTTCCCAGATTGCTGAGATTACAGGCGTGAGCCCCTGAGCCCAGCCCCATGTGAACTAGTGAAGCCAGGTCTGTAAACTTCCCTTGGGTTAGATAAACTCTAAGCCCTTACACCTCTGTTCTCTCTTATTCTCTGCTTCATCTCAAAAACAAACAAAAGAAAGAAAACCCCAAATATGAGACATGAAGAAAAGATAGGTGAGTTCCCCTTGATCAGCCCAGAACTACAAACTTGTGTGTGCTTAGCACCACACACACAAGCTCACAGGCCAAGTGTGTTTCAGGTGGGTGCTCCAGGCCTGCAGGAGTCTGTGAGACCATTTTTCCAGGACTCTCGCTCCGCATCCTCATCTTGGCCTTGTTAATTCAGTCATAACTCTCTAGAATTTACAGGGCCCTTCCCGCAGTGAAAAGCTCAAGTGATAACATTGACAGAAATCTTTTAATTTTGATTCAGAGACTCAGAATATCTCTCTGTCATTGTCCGGCATCCCTGCCTCTCTTTCAGTGTGTGTGTGGGGGAAGGGGGGTACATCTAGCTCCACAACCTGCTGGCCCGCCTGCCTCGGGGCTCATCTTCCGTCCCAGGCCCTGAAGAGAGGAAGCCACACACAGGAACCCCACCAGCCACCCCATCCCACTCCTCCTGCCCCCAGCTGTCCCAGGAGTAGCAGGGCCAGGCTTGGTCCCTCATTGAGCTCTGGGAGTCCTCTCCTCTCTTGTCACCTCAGGCCTTCTCCAGGGGATCATGTCCACCTCCTCACAAACTTCCTGCCATGCCCCCATTTGTAAGTGAGAACGCTAAGTGTTGACCCCACACTCCCCAGCCTACAGCAGACCCCTCCTTCCTCTGCAACCCTTTGAGATGACATGCGCCTGTCTCCAAAGTCCTCACCTCACTCTCCACCAAAGCTCTCTCCTCCGCTCACCCACATCCCCCAGATGCCAACACACAATTCTCAGGCCTTGTCTTAGTCCGCCAGCAGAATTTGACCCAGATGATCTCTACCTCATTCTTCAAAAATGCTTCTCTGGTTTCTGAGCCAAACTTCTCCCTGGTTGGCCCCTGTCCTAGGCTGCCCCTGCTCAGCCTCTTTTCCTCATCTTCAATATCCTAGACCCAAGGTCTGCAAACTATGCCCACAGGACAATTGCCTGTTTGGTAAATAAAGTTTTATTGGGACATAACCATGCTCGTCATTTACCCATCATGCACAGCTGCTTCTGTGTTACAACAGCAATGATGAGCAGTTGTGGCAAAGCCTAAAATATTTACTATTTGGCTCTTTAAGGAAAACTTTGCCAAGTCTCCCCTAGAGCTGCAAACATCACAGTTCTCAAAACTCCCTATTCCTGTCTCCTCTCTACCTGGTGATTACATCTCTCCTATGACCCTAAGTCCCAGTGATACACTGACACCTCCAGACCCACAACCCAACCCTCCAGCGGGCGTTTCACTCAGATGTCTATCACCCCCCAAGCGAGCTCTTCACTCCAGCCCCCACAATTTGCTACTCCCATGCTCTTTTCCATTTCATGCCCAAAGCCTTAGAATCATCCTGGACACCCCCTGGTGTTTCTCAAACCCTACATTCCACCCATCTGCAAATCCTGCTAGCCCTCCCTTCAAAACATATCCAGAATCTGACCTCTTCTCCTCCATCCGCCACCCTGATCCAAGCAACTGCCCTCTTGCTACTTGCCTCTGTCCCAGGCCCCCTGCAATATTCTGCCTGCACAGTCCTCTCAAATCTGGACTTTGTTACTCCTTGGCTTGAAACTCCCAGTGGTATGAGGATGTACACCATGACCTCACTGCTGTCCCCTGCCCCAAGTGTCTCCAGCTTCAGGGTCTCTTCCCAGCCTACACCATGGATCCCCTGTGTAATCACACAGACTACCCCCTACTGCCCTCAGGTCTCAGCCACAGCACTGTCTATGAGCCCCCCCAGGCACCCGGACCCCTTACGTCACCCTCCAACATATTTATGGATTTGTTTACCATCTGCCTCCCCACTAGAATCTAAGCTCTGAAAAGATGGGAACTGGGTCACTTTTGTCCACTGCTGTGTTCTCAAAGCTTAGAAGTGTGCCTGTCAAGTCTCGTGTTTTAAGTGAACACATAAAATGTCAGCAGTGCACATCTCCGATTAAGGATGAGGAGGAGAAGCACGTTGTTCACCTCGTGGGGAAATTAAGGAGCACAGCCTCAGCATAGCGGTCACACGCCCAGAGCCAGCAGTGTCCTGTGCTCAAGCAAACCAGTCCCCAGCAACAAAGAAGCCGCCCGCCAGCTGCTCCCCACCAACCACTCCCGACATCACTGTCCAGGTGGGACAGATGGAGAAGGGGCTTCTCTAGGGGAGAGAGCAATGGCCCACCCACGCTTCCTTCCCATGCTGGCCCAGGCCCTCCTCTGCCACCCAGCTGGGGATCCTGGACACAGAAGGATCCAGAAGAAGGAGCGAGTGGACAGCCCTACGAACCAGCAGGTGTGCGCCGGCCTGGAATCTGCTGCTCAGGAGCCTGGTGTCTCGCTGAGTCATAGACTCCTCATCTGTGAAACCCAGGGATCACCAAATGTTCACAAATTTGAAAATAAAAAGCAGTCTTAAGCTCTTTTTCTTTCCTTCTTATCTGTGTCTTATCATTCTGAAAAGCCTGTAACTTACAACTTGGACAGAGGTTACCCTGTCCCTGTGCTGCCAGCTGCTACCTCCTTTCTGCACGTGGCTCCCAGTTTCTCCAAGGATACCCCAATCTGTTCCTCTCCTTGTGTTTATTTTTTTATTTCTTTCTGTCTCATAACTTCTCTCTTTCCCACATTCTGAACATCCTCAGTTCCAGACAGGCAGGGGAAGGCTGGCGGGAAGGCGGCATCCCATCCTCCTCTCTCTTCCTGCAGCCATATCTTCCTCAGCAAAACCCGGAGAGACCACAGGGCGGGGAAGAGGCCCTGTGAGAGCCACCAGCCTGCTTCCTCCGGCCTCTGGGCTCTGCCTCTCCTCACCCCTGTCACATCTGAGAATGCAGCAAAGCCCGGAAAGCTGCGGCACCCAAGGCACTTCTCACCATCACGCCCTCCCTGTCCTCCAATGGAAGCCACGTGGCCTCTTGACAGACACAGCCAGTCAGACCTGCACTCATACAGAGAATGTCCCTGGCCAATCAAATCACCTGCATTCTCCAGTGCTCCGGGCCCAGAACCCTCTGTCTCTGGACATCCCGGACATGCCTTTCCCCAGCACCTGCCCTCGTCTCACATTGCAGGGCTCTGTTGGATACACCCTTGGACTCAAAGTCCTCTCTTGCTGTTAACTCAAGTACCTGTGTGGGGCACTGTTCTACATCCCTCCTTCACCCGAATGTGGGGGCCACAAGTCCTTATTAATTACAAGGTGGGGCAGTATTTACAGACAGAAAAACCCAGCTCATTCTAGACCTCGATCTTGGGTCTGCTGTTCTTACGACTAAGAAGAGTGGCTTTGCCTCCCAAGCATCAATTTCCTTCTCTGCAAAATGGGAATGACAATACCTTTCCCACCCACCTCTGAGGCTTGTGAACACAAAATACCATACCACATGAGTTATTATTAAAATAAACAGAGTGGCAAATCATCCTCACAGCCACGCCGCCCACCTCCTCCTGCCCTACCTCCAGGCAGACCTGTCCACTTCTACCAAGTCAGCCTGTGAAAGGCCAGGGGCCTGCCCATCAGAGCTGCTACCTGTCCAGCCCAGGGAAGGCGCCCAGAACCCCAAGGTGGCCCTGCACACATCACAGAGCCATCCAGCTGTGACGCCCAACCTGTGCAGACTGTCCCGGGCTGCCTAGAGTTTATGCAACAAAGGAAGCCACAGCAGGAAGCTGATGTGTTCCAGAAAAACAGGAACAAATGAGCAGTCCAATCAGGAGGAGAACCAGAGGGTCGTTGCGTCTGGGGAGCCTGCAGCACCCAGAGTCTGCTCTAAATGTGACAGCTGGTTATAACTGGGTTATAGCTTTCCTATGAAAGCCATAAATTAGTTTCATAGTAGGGCTGAGTACATTGGATACCTTTTCTTCCATTCTTGAGATATTTTACTAAGAAGAATATGTTCCAGCTCCATCCATGTAAATGTGAAAGATGGGGAAGGGGGAGAGGGAAGGGAGGGATGGGGAGGTGGGCGGAGGGAGGGTGATTGATGGGATTACACCTGTGGTGCATCTTACAAGGTACATATGAAACTTAGTGAATGCAAAATATGATTGTCTTAACACAATAACTAAGAAAATGCCAGGAATGCTATGTTAACCAGTGTGATGAAAATGTGTCGAACTGTTTATAAAACCAGTGCATGGTGCCCCCATGATCACATTAATGTACACAGCTATGATCTAATATAATAAACAAAAACATAAAAAATAAATAAATTAATAATAAGTAACCATTACAAAAATAAATAAAAATAAATGTGACAGCTATCAGCACGTTATGTAGTTTTAATTAATAAGTGAATTAAAGAAAAGGCATGGCTTCTGGGAAGAAGCAGCAAATCCATACCTTTTTGTGGAAATCTGCCATCCCCTTAAGAGCACATAGGATGCTCAAAACTCTGGAAAGAGTGTGGAGGGGCATCAAAGTTTCTTGTTTTTATACCTAGCAAAGCCACATGCTGGCTTTGTGACCCCAGCCAAGTCGTAGCCTGTCACTCTGAGCCTCAGCTTGTCTGCTTGTGAAGTGAGATATATGTGATTATGGAAATGCTAAGATAGGCCTAACACTACAGGTGACAGGGCCAAGGGACCACATCCTGCACAGAGACCCTGCACACTCCAGGCCCTTCCCCAGGATGCCGGCAGCACTTGCTGGATTTCAAGAGACCATTTATCTTATCTCACCAAATGGATGCAGGACAGATGGCCAGCCTTGCACATCTCGGTAGCAACACGCACCTAATACGTTGCTACTCGGATACTTAGTACTTGAATGTTTGTGGTTGGAGTGACTGAATTTAAAAAGAGAAATAACACGTCTACTGTCAGAAATTTGAAAATACAAAAACATTTACAGAAATCAAAACTCATGTGTTTTCTACAAGGTGGTGATAACAACTGTCAAGGTTTTGATACATACAGTCCTAGTTCCAGGACTACATATACCTTTCATTGTAATTGCTACTATATTCTATTTACTTTTAAATCTTTACTTAATATATATGATTAGCATTTTCCCATATTCTTATGTATTATTCAATGTAATTTTAATAGTTTCCTTGATTTCCATTTTGTGGATGAGCCACATTATATTTAATTAATCCCCCATTCAATGTTTTGTTATAATGAATAATGCTGAAAGGAATAGCCTTAATTAGAACTATTTTACACATCTCTGGCTATTTCCTTAGGATAGATTTCTAGAAGAGAAATTGCGTACTGATTCAAGGGGTATATATTTTGAGCTATGTCTCCAATGTTTGCAAATTATCTTCCCACCAGCTAAGTCTAAAAATGTCCATTTCCCAGCAACACTCTTACCCACACTGGGTAAGACACGATCATTTTTCATATTTGTTACTCTGTTCTGCGTGTAATGATGCCTTGTTTTCAACTTCACATTTTAATTATTGGTGAGGTGGGACACTTCCATGTACTTCTGTGGCCACCAACTTCTCTCGAATGTGTTTGAACCCTCCATTCACATTCTTCGCCTACTTTTCCATCAGAGAAAAGACTGATTCTTTTAAATACTCTACGGAAAACAGCATTCGTTCCCAGCCCCCTCCGATGGTCCTGCCCTCCACTGGAGCATCGATTCCAAGATCTCATTGTCCTTCTCTGCAGTTTCAACCTGTGCCTTCCCCTCCTGTCTTCATTGAGCTCTCCTTTATCTCACAGCATGACCTTTCCTTGGCACCTGTCAGCTTCTTCTTGCAGGAATGAATAATTCCTCTTATTTTTACCTGATCTGTAAGTTATGAAGTCAAAGTGTGGCCCTGGGATGTCCTCCTCCCTCCTATGCCCTCCCAGTCACTGTGTCTCCCTTCCAGCCCTCGCCATTTCTCACCTGGACAGCAGCAAATGACTTCCAAACCAGCCTCGCAGTCCCAGGGTGGCCCCCACTCTGTGCCCCGCGAACTTCACTCTCACTCTTTATTTCACAACCACTAGTATCATTTCCTTAAATGCAAATGTGACCATGTGATTATGTCATTTTCTGCCTGAAACCCTTCTGCTCCCCTCTGCAGCCAGCTGCCCCCACCACCTGGCGACCAGCATGCACAACCATCCCTCCGCCCCTCCACAGCAGCCTCACGTGTGCAGGCTCAGCAGCACCCAAGTCCTACCAACACCTTGCCCTGTCCTGCTCCCGAGTCTTGCAAATGTGGTCCCCTCCTGCCTGCTGCATCGCCATCCACCTGGTGGCTTCCTTCTTAATTCTCAAGGTGCCACTCTGTCCAAGAGGCCTCCTCTGATCACCCCAAATCTGGCAAACCATGCTGTGTCCTGCACCCAGGAGACACAAAACTACACCCCAGACACCTGATTGGTTCAGACATCACCTGAGTCATCAGAACCCAGGGCAGAGGGTGACTTCCTCCGGCTGGACGAAGAAGTCAGGCAGTGGAAGCAGGGTTAGCCTCAGGCCCTCTCAGGAGTCATGGGCTGCTCCACCTTCTGCAGGAGGCTCTGCCGGGGCTTAGATTTCTGCCCTTTCTGAGCTGCCCAACCTTCCTCCCACTTCTGCACCTGCCTGAGCCCTCCCTGGTCTCCCAGCCTGTCTTCAGCCCCTGGCACCTTCCCCACCCCCTTTGCCTCGGACATCCCCAGGGCAGACACCCCACTCAGCCCCTTCAGGGGCTACTGGTCTTAGCAGGAGGGCTCCTGCAGCAGAAGGACCCCCTCCAGAAAGACCGTACCTCAGAGACGGGCACACAGGCCCAGGGTGCCTGTGTTAGCACACAGATGCCACTGGCTTGCAGCCTTCCCCGATGGGCACTCACAGCCCCCTGAATGCCCCTTAGTGCCTAGCTCAGGACAATCCCAGGCATTTCTTCTCTCTTATAGACACCCTGACTCGTGTACTAATCATGAATTTATTTTGTGGCTATGGTTTCACCAGTGCATCTGGATACCAATGTGGCTCAAGGCACCAAGGAAAGCCCTCCACAGCCACAACTGTCTCATGCTTGTGGGGGCCTCCTCTCCCCAGCAGCACTGACTGCCAGCCTTTGGGCCTTGCCTGAGCTCACCCAACACACACACAGCATTTTTCACCCTTCCCTGGGCCATCCTGTCCTCTGTCTGCCCCTCACGTTGTAAAGGGGACAGGTAAAGTGTCCCATCCCGAGCAGACCCTGTGCCATGGGCCTCTCTTACTTCACCATCCAGGGAAGAACGTGAAGAGAAATCTAAAGTCTCCTCCATCTGTAAGATTCAGATGAAACATCTTTCATGTTCTCGCATCTGTCTTCCCGGCCCTCCTCGCTCCAGCCATCCTCTTCTCTCCACTCTGGTTTTGGGCACACGTTCCCACGGCACTGGCCTTGCAGCATCTCTCAGGAGCTGCCCCAGGGGTGGCTCAGCCTCCCCTTCCAAACCCTCGCCCGGGACTGGAGAGCGTACCAGGTAAAGCAGGGGGGCTGGGGCTGCGCACACGGTGCTAGTGATGGGCCCTCAGTAACACCACCTAGCCGAGGTGTCCCTGTCTCTGCCATTTGGTTAGAGAGAAATTAGGAGCCTGGAAAACAGCAAACGGTCTGTTCAATTTAGACACAAGAAGAAAATGGGTTACAAAGCAAGCAGCACCTCCCTGGGGGATGGAGGGCGTGACCCTGAGCCCTGTCCTGGGCATGGCTCACCGTGTGACCACACCAAGGCCCGTTAACGTCTGTGGGGCTCTTCTGGAAATGAACTACCGCACTTGATGAGAGACCCCCCAGCAACAGACAAGAGTTGTCAGGCAAAGCCGGGACGGGAGGCTGGGAAGGGTCGCCAGGCCCTGGGGGCAGCGTGGGCTGGCTACACTCCCCCCCCTCACCCCAGGGACTTTGATTCTCAGTCACTTCAATATAGCCCCAGAGTGAGCGTGAAGTTTTGGAGACACATCAAAGGAGCCTCATCTGGACAGGGCATGGCCCTGCCTTTCAGCTTCTCCTGGATCTCAGGCTCCTCCAGCAGAAACCTCCATTTCCTACAGCTATCCATCTCCCAAGGATCATCACGGAGGCTCAACAACCTCCCCTTTTAAACAACTCTTGCTGATGGAAAATTCTTCTTCATACCTAATCTAAGTCCATCTGCTGCAATTTCTGTCTATTTTCTCTCGTTCAATCCTTGCTGGAGATGGGGAACAGCTGGTCGCCATCCTCCACGTAACATCCCTCCTAAACCGAAATCAGTCATTACATCAGCCCTCATCCTGTGCTTCTCCTGGTGTGACATCCACCACCCCTCCCGACCTGAAAGCACCACTGGTCACTACAGCCTGCATGGGAGGGCGCTCTCTACGCTTCCAGACCTTCCCAAGCTATAGCATCTGCTGCGGGACAGAGAACCCTGGGCCAAAACCAGGACAGAAGATTGGAGCAGAAAACAAGCCACAAGAATATAACCCAAACCCCTGGCTCTACCTGTGAGGAAACTAAGAGTCAGGAAGGGCAAGTAAGCACAGTGCCCAAGGTCAACCCTGAGTGCCAGACCCCAAATTATAACGCCACAATGCTCCCCGGGGCTGCAGCCCAGCCTAAGCGTAGGTCAGAACAGAACAGCCTTCACCAAAAAGCAAAGGGCCATGATTTTTCAGTGTGCTCCCTGCCCAAACTCCATCTTCTCAGTCCCACTAGCAGATGCCTGAAGTTGCACTACACACGTCTTTGATTTCCATTAAGAACGCAAATACCTCTGTGAGTGGCAATACTATTAATGGTTCACACCGTAGTAAGAATGAGGAGGTTTGACCCTTTCCAACTATGCACAGCTTTAGGAACAAGAGGACAAAGAACAAAGAAACTGGGAGCATGGCAGACGAATCTTGATGCTTGCGAAAGCTTCCCAGATCACTCGTGTGCATGGGGCTGTGGCAGGGCCAACGCAGGACAGTGACACAGTGAGGGCTTGTGCCAGGTAGGGCTACCGAGGAATCAGACAGGCCTGGACTCAGACACGACAGCCCTGTCTGCTCACACAGGTCAGCTGCACTGCCCAGGGGCTCTTGTGAGGTCTGTGGAGGGCTGAGAGGATTACCTCATTGCTCCCACAGGGCAGCCTCTCCTGCACACCCCAGAATTCCTGACATCCCCTGCTTAACTCTTTCAGGAATGAGGTGAGCAAGGCATGCACAACTAAATTCCAACCCCATGGAATGACAGAAGAAAAATGGGGTTTACCTACCGCTCAGGTTAAGTAAGATTATACAGATAACCTGCTTTAGTATGAAACAGCTCCTACACAGGGAACGCAGGGCACGTGAGTAGAAGTGTGAGTCAGATGAACTATTTACTCATAATTTTGGATATGAAATGTTCTTACAAGGAGGAAAAATAACAGTGTGTGGTGAATACACTTCGGAGACTAGATTTCAAAACAGCCTTCACTCCATCTTGAACAAATAAGTGCATGGTGCTCCAACCTCTGCAACTCCCAGGGAGGCTCAGAGTGTCTCAGCCCTCCAGACACGCCTCCCCCAGGATAACTGGGGAATTCACATGCCCATAAAAGAAAAAGAAGACAGTGCAACAGCATTTACAAAAAACACCTAATACGATCAACGGGCTTATTGGATTTCCCCCAAACCGCAAAATTAAATTTTAAAACAGAAGGCAAAAAGCTCTTCTCTGATAAAAATTTCAATATGTTTTCAATTCTATTTCAGGGGACAGTTTTCTCTAACAGAAAAATCGCACAAAATGATAAGATCAAAGCAGGTTGGTTAAAAAGGTGATTTACTGATGTGTTTATGATGAAAGGGATAAGAGGGAGGGTGGTAGGAGTGGAGGGGCAGAAAAATAAGGATGGGACCTTTCTGTGCCAGGGAAATCCCACAGGGCCTGGAACAGTAGAAAGACACAACCCCTCCCCTCTGCAGTGGCTAAAGGAGGGAGCTCCCCAGAATGTGCCAGATCTATGGACGCTGCTTACCCGGGGTCCCCGCTGAAGCCATCATGGTGGAGGTAATGACAGGTAGCAAATTTAATTTCCTGAGCATCCATCAGCCTCTGCACACACAGATAGGCACCAGCTTCACAAGGAGTTAATCAGCCTGACACCAGAGACAGACTCTCCCCCTGGATCATAATAGAGGCGAGATCCAGGGTTTCACACCCCACCCCGTCCGAGGTGAAGCTGTGATGAGGGTGTTTTGCACTTCGTCAATTATCCGTCAGCTCCTATGATCCTTTTTTTAGTCTAAAGTTGTTATTTTAATGATCTCTGTTCCAAATGGGGAAATCGAAGGAAGAGAAATGAGGAGGAGGAAGGAGAAGCAGAAAGCCACCCTGTGTCCCACTTGCAGAGCGCCCTCCGCCCTGCCCCCCGCCTGCCTTCCCTCCAGGCATGAGTCACCAGCAGGAGCTGTTTTAAACGCCTTACTTTTAATGTTTTCCATCACAATAGAATGTTAGCAGATCTGTATCAACCGAAGGGATCCCCACTTACGCTTCTTGCTCCTGGTCTTAGACACCCTTCAAACTCTAGAACAATTCCTGGTATTGTGACTATCTTCATGAAAACAAGGCTTCCCTGGCTGGAGTCCCCCAGGTGCTGGGTGCCACCTCTCCTGGGCTGTCTGGGGCTCTCTGGGGCTCTCATGCCCCAGACAGACCACGGAGGAGGAGGTCCTCCACCAAACACACCCAGCAGCAAAGTTCTCCTTCCACTCCAGGCCCCCCAACACAAAGGAATTACAATTTGCAGGCTGCAAGTTTGCTTTGCTCAGGTCAGATAGCATATGCAGAAGCAAAAGCTGCCTGTATCCTGACCAGAAAAAAAGAAAAAAAAAAAAAAAACCATAAAAATAGGCAGCTATTTTTTTTTAAGCATTAAAGTGAGTAGTTCCCACCCAAAACAGTTCCCACCCAAAATAGCTGCCTTTAAAAGGTGGAGGAGAATTGGTGAAAGAAAATAAGAATTAAACCATGAAAGAGATCCGTGGAACCAGAGGATCGAGACTGTCATTTGCACCTTGGCAGGGAGGGTGTCCTAGGGAAGAGGTGCTCCTGGATGACCCTCCCAGAATCTTCACGCGTTCCAGGGATGGGAACCGAACTGCCCAGCTTCAGGGCTAGGACAGGCGTCAGAGTGAGGAAATTCACCTGAACTCTCCAGATTGTGACATCAGCTGCAGACCAGCAGCTTGAGAACCCGCAGGTTTGAGGACACACCTGGTGAAGCACTGAGGGCACGTGACCAGCAGTTGCACGCAACCAAGAAGGAAAGCCAAGGCCAAGCCCATGACCTGCTTCCCCGTGGAGACCCTGCTTCTCATCATCCTCCTAGGGGCCCAGCCACCTGACCCCTCCCTTTGGCAGAAGCTGGGGAAAGAAGATTCCCAAGTATCAACCAAAGGTCTCAGAGCAAAGGAAGTCCTTGTGGTCTCACAATTTAGAATGCTCAAAGGTGCTCTGGGCCGAGCCGGCTGCCTGATATGGAGAGATTTTTCACCTGAAGAGCGGTTACCAAGCTGTGTGGATGGTGACTTCAGCACCATCTCTCTGCCATAGATGCACCTGCACACCCAAACAACCTGCACACCTAGACAGAGCCAGCTGGAGGAGGAGCTGACCCTCCCACCAGCCTGCACCTCGGGGAGCTGCTGTGATGCTCAGGGCCCCAAACACCCCTTCCTGTGACAAGGTGTCAGCTTCACACGGGATCAAATTTAGCTCCATCCGGGTTTTTCAGGACACAGAGTCTGGAAAGTCTTCCAGAGTTTTCGAAAACCAATCAATGAAATGATTTCTTTTCCTCTGAGAACTGTGTTGACGGCGTCTCACCAAGTTGGTGGCACAAAGATGCTCACCAGGTCAAACAAGACAGGCCCTACATCCTAGGAAATTTCTTCTTTGCCAAATCAGGTGCACTGAGACAGAGGGGGAGAGGGGCGGAAGGGAGGGGTGGGGCAGAAGTTTGAGGAAGGACTCAAGTTGAAGGTCATGATACTTTGGGGAAGGCAGATCAAGGTAATAATGTCAAGGAGAAACCCCAAACAGCCCATCCTGTTTCTCAGAACCAGCCTGCCAGGGGTGGGTCCACAAGGAAACAGCACATCCTGGGGTCCCCTGCTTTCCTTCAGCAAGCCCAAACTACACCTCAACCCTGCAGACACCTCTAGCCAAGACCAGACCTATCTGGACCCACCAGAGCACAGCTCATTCAGAGTAGTAAACAAGCCCACTTCTTGCCAGCGCACAAGTTTTCCAAATTGGCGGCTTGTCCTCCTCCCAACAAAAGACGTGATTTCCACCTTTGCCACATTTCCTGCCCTAAACTTTTCTTCCTGCAAAATCCACCTGCCTATGGTAAACTGCAAAGCCGCTGGGAACGGAAGGGCAGGAGCAGCACCCCGAGATGCAGGCAGCGGTACCTTTTCGGCGGAGCGGAGGGGCTGGCGCCCAGGGGCTCGCCGCCGGCCAGCGGTGGAGGGTGCCGCGGGCTGGGGCCGCCGAGGACCGCGCGTCTGCGGCTCTGCGACCAGACCTCGCGGCGGACGGACCCGAGTGCGGGCTCTGCACTTGGCAATTGTCTGCGGGCGCCGACGCCCCGCCCCCGGCGCACGCGATTGGCTCCCCGCGCCCGGGCAGGCCCGCATTGGTCTGGGCCGACCTCACTCATGGCTTTGGCTGCTACTATTATCTAAGCCATCAAAGGAAATAATTCCATGTTCCATTGACAACCTGTAAGGCTCTCCTGCGCCGGGATGGGGGCAGCAGCGGGTCCAGGGGGAGGGAGGAGGGAAGAGCACGCCAAGGTGGGAGGTGGGGGGAGAGAAAAAGGGCCAGAAGGTGTGTAGGGGGAGGAGGGGGAGAGGGAGCGCGAGAGACAGGGAGATGGAGCTATCAAGCAATCAGCTTCTTGCTCCAGCATTCTAACTTCCACAAAACAGCGCCCATAGCAACAATTTTCTGGCCTTATTTTTCCCCTCACTGGTGAACGTTCCTGAGGGCAGAGAGAATTAGAACCGTGGGGTTTCTTCCAGGGTCAGACTGGCTCTGGGATAGAGGGCTGAAGGCATAGAGTAATGTTTCCCAGGGCCACCCTGGAGGGCATGTGAAGGTCATCTCAGATTGTTTAAGGGAGCACATGGTGTGCCAGACCTGGAGCTCACCTATCAGGGCTCCCCCCACATCCCCAGGCCTGAGAAGGCCATTTCCATCTGCACCCTTATCCTCAGAGTCTCAGAAGAGCTATTGTTAAACTCCACAAAAGTCTGGAATTTCTCCCTGTCCTCACCAGTTGATCCAGAGAAAGGGGCATTCTACACCAAAACACTCTGCAGGGCCTCTCATGTTTGCTTATTGTGAGCTGGCTTCAATTGACTGCTTGTGCTGATACCACCAGCCTGAGCCAGGGGGCAGAGGAGAAGCAGGCCTCCATGGGTGGGAACAGCTTACACATGCCTTCTGGTCCCTCAAGAAATCCTAAGACACCAATGTTGACCCTTTTCTTCCTTAATATATTTGTCACCATATGGAAAAGACATGTTTTAGCAGCTAATTTTTTTTTAACGAAGCAAAG
This sequence comes from Loris lydekkerianus, assembly GCA_963574355.1. Lineage (NCBI taxonomy): Eukaryota > Metazoa > Chordata > Mammalia > Primates > Lorisidae > Loris > Loris lydekkerianus. The sequence continues at coordinate 20,811 of CAUYPK010157383.1, forward strand.
TATTTATTGTTAATTACTTAACATAAAAACAGCCCTGATGCATCAATAAATAAAAGACCAATTCCGAATTCAGAAATGGCAAAGGACAAAATGGGCTGAATTTTTTAAAAAAGAAAAAATATGTATGTTTAAAGGGCCTTTTGAAGAAAGCTCTGAGAATACCAAGTTCGAGATTAATGAGAAACTAACCAGTGGGCCTTCTCACACTGGGGTCCATAAGAATCCAGGCGGGCAGCAGCCCGAGCCCAGCCTGGCCTCCCCTGAGCCTTGAACAACTGTAAACCTCCCCATCATCTGCGTCTGGGGCTGAGTCTCTGTTTCACGTACACATGTCTGGCTTCCAAACACATTCCCAGCTCTGTAAGGACAGAGATTATATCATGTATGTCTTTATCACTTCACCAACAGCACCTAGCACTCAATAAGCGGGCCAACTAACAAAATCCGGTTGAAAACACGAAGTGGGCACAACTCTGAGGCCATGGAATCATCCCTGCCTGTGACTGTTCATCCCACTGGGCGGGGTGAGGAGGGGCCCACCCCAGAGACCAGGAGGTCCACCTTGGGGGTCTACCACAGTGAGCGGGGGAGGTTACTCCAAGATCTCAGTCTCTCTCTGTTCTCTCCAAAAAATCGGGCAGCCCTCATTCAGTGCCTTTCTTCTCTCTCAAGCATGTGAAGCAAACGAAAGAATGAGGGATACACATTTTATTGCGAGGCACAACTTCAAAAGATTAAGTCCTTTCCAAAACAGGTTTCCACATGTCAGCAGGGCTAACAGATGAAGGAAGGGGCCACAGATGAAGGACAAGGGATGGAGCAAAAAAACTAGGACAAGGGATGTTTTGTTTTCTATTTCCTTCCTTCCTTCATCTAAGTGAGATGTGTATACAGGTACCATGGTACAACTAACCTTGGAGATACATTTTGGGTCTTTTTGTTTGTTTTTTGAGTCTCTCTCTATCACCCTTGGTAAGGTGCCATGGCATCATAGCTCACAGCAACCTCAAACTCCTGGGCTCAAGCAATTCTCTTGCCTCAGCCTCCCAAGTAGCTGGGACTATAGCTGCCTGCCACAATGCCCAGCTGTTTTTCAGAGATGGGGTCTCACATTTGCTCGGTCTGGTCTCAAACCTGTGAGCTCTGGGATTACAGGCATGAGCCACTGTGCCCAGCTTAACAATACATTTAAAATTAGCACTGTCCCCCCAAATCTGGTGTGTTCAATGTATGGTGTAAAAACCATAAATAACACTTCTACAATTTCAGCAGTATGACTTCACTTCCAAGAGAAAGCGGACTTCTTCTGTGTGCCTCTCCCTAGAAAAATAAATAAATAAGAGAAATAAACTAAGAACTCTCTTGAGTACCTATCAAAGTTTCAGTTGTCCCCAAAGGAAAAAGAAAGCATTTCAAGTGATTTTTTAAAATACTTTGTCTAAAAATGTATGTCCTTACGTGTACTTTCTGCCTTTTGGAGAAAGATGCAAACAGTTGTTTACATCAGTGCCTTTTAAACTGCCTGGTCATAAAATATTCTCTTTGAGAGAAGGATGCTCCTTTGTGCCCCATAGATCAACTGCTTAATTCTGAGAGTTAGAGAATGCATATTAAGTATGCAGATTCCACTGGCTCTTGCATTTGTATTAAATATCAGCTCCATACAATTTAAATTCATTGGGGTATGAAACGTACTGAATTCCATTTTGTGGGCAGTGCTCTGGCAAAGCAGTCCATCTTGATTTAACGGTTTCAGTGCATTAATGCTTGGAAAGGCTTTTGGAAGTTCCTGTTCCATGTTGAGTAATTAAGGAAAGAATGTGGATTTCTTCATTAAAACACAAATTAAATAGCTGCCACCAGGACCAGGGTCTTTCTTGTGGGCAAGCACCGGCTGCCACGAATTATCCCGACCTGCAGGGAGAGGTTGGAGAAATCCTGTGTTTACTTGTGTGTTTATACCATTTTCTCAGTTATCATTTATTTATGCCAAATTCTGTTCCTAAAAGGGAGGAGAGGAGAATAAATCTATGCAATGCCAAGAGAGAAGGAAATGTGTGAAAACAAGAGGGGGGAAAGAAGGTGACTTTCAACACACGTCTTCGCCAGCTGACTGGAGCCACATGCTGTCATGTTACTGCAAACACAGTGCGTGGTATTTGCTGGTTTCCCAGACCTCACATTGGTGAAAGGTTTTCCAGAAACTTCTCCCAGCACAGCTTCCTAAGTAGAGATGATTGGAGGGACATTCTCACAGCTTCTGTTCTAGCTGATGGCAGTTGTGAAACTTTGTGCGATTAAACTCCCTCCCCCTGCAGCCCCCACCCCGCCCGCTAAATCCAACCTGTGGAGTCCGTGATATTTCCACACAGTGCAGGAGGAGACGGTGGCCTCCAGGAGGTGTCAGTCACCGGGAACCATTCTTAATGATTTCATCAATTACTAATGAGTCCTCCAAAAGTCGGTATTGGAAGAGGCAGGGCGTCATGAGGTTTGAAGACAGTGAGGGATCTTTTATTATTTAAAATATGCTGCTAACCAAAAGCAGATGATTCCGTTTCTCCAAATCAAGATTGAATTTATTAGTGAGCCAGAGCTGTAAACAATCTGAAAGAGAGACAGAGACACAGCCTGAGAGAGAATGACCTGCCTCAATCCTGTTAAATTCCTCGTAAGAAATATGGAGCTCTAAGCTGTCCAGAACTTTTGTGCACCAACTAACAGGGGATGGGGGATTGGATGAAGAAGCTCCACGTTCTCTTGAGAGGCCAGCAGATCACATGTGACATGAAGGACCCTGGCAGAAGAAGGTGCTTACCACCTGCCAGCCAGGAGCTCCGTCCTAACATAGATGCCTTATTGAAAGTACTCAGTACACATGTTTACAATTCCCACCACACATCATTTTCTTGCTTATAAATCAGGTAATAATTATTTCTAAGGCTGTTGAGAGAATGATAACAAATCAATGGACAAAGGATTATACAGATGTCCTATACCTGGATATTAAGCTTAGAGATGACAGCAGCATCTTGGCCCCGGCCGGTATTAACGGGACACAGGCATTACCAGATCAGGTGCCAAACCAGCCTTTGGAGTGGGACCTGAAATTGCTCAGAGGGGCAGAAATGATGCTTCAGACACTGGGGCACTGTATGAAGCAATGAAATTTCACTTCCTATTTCCTAAGGAAATTCTCAAGCTGTCCCATTGATTTATGCCCTTCTGGAAAAGAGGGCCTGGAGGTGTGAAGGTGTCATCCAAATGAAAAGCCAACCTTTTTTCGAATATGCACACTTTATTATTCAAGTTGTGAATTTCATATTCTACTCTAAAATGTACCCATTTGAGTATGTGAGTTAAGGAATGTGACAGATATTTGTGTGACACCAACTTTCCAGGAAGACGCTCTGTATTTATGGAGTCTGGTGTTTGATAAGAAGCGTGAAACCCAAGTTGCCAAGCTGTCCTCTGCCTGGCTTCCAGAGAGAGGTGAGATCTGGCCCCATCCCACCTGCCAGGCCTTATTCTCGTCCCCATGTAGTGCAATTCCATTGCCGCCCTCCTGTGACTCTGGGCGTTCTGAGCTCCTGACTTGCCGTGGTCACTCCAGCTTCCCCCTCCCCCATGGCCTCCTCCTGTGAGATTACAGTGGTCCTCCAAAGCCCAGTCCACGTGGCCCACATTGCCCCTTCCTTTGCTACTCCTGTCTGCCTAGACATTTCAATTACACCCTGTACCACACAACTTAAAATTAATTACACTCTTGTTTAGGTTTTCACAACTGTTTTATAAGGCCACACCACCACCCCATCCACAGCAAGGCCCCCAGCAGTTACCAAATCCCAGCGTTGCTTCATGACGGAGAGGATGGATCTACCCCAATCACATGGGGTGGAAAATGGCTGCTTTAATAAATAGAACCAGGTACCATTGGTCCCGAGGGCCCTACGGGCCTGCAAGAAGTATCTAGGAGGGAAGGCAACATCCTATCTTTGCGTTTTTGGCTGGCTACAGACAAATCCCACTCAAAACTTCAGTGTGGCAAAAGGGTCTGATATTTCCTTCCCCCTGTTCCCTTTCTTCCTCCACAAAGAAGGAGGTGGCCTCTGGGTGAGGCCAGAGAGGCTGCTCTTTAGCATAAGACCTCCCCTAAGTCACGCAGGAGAAGTGGTGAACACAGCAAGGGCACACTGGTCTGCCACAAAGAATATTCGAAGGAAGTACTGTCCATCTCAGGTTTCAGAGCAGGTATACGATTTTCCCCCTTTACATTGAAGAAGGGTCCTGGGAAGAAGTTGGGGTAGAAAACCTGAAGGGAGGAGAGAGACGCTGAAGAGGAATGGAAGGGAAGAAAGGACATGCCGGATGTTCCACCGAGGTGGTCACGGTTAAGACAGAAAGGTGACCAGGGCAGAAAGGGAACCGATGTTTCTGCCCAATGCCGAGTGCTCTGTGTTTTCTGACTGGTAATGGACTTCAGGCTTTCCTAATCACTGCAGCCTGCAGCGAAACCGTCGGGTTACATTATAATGCAAACAGGGTAAACAGTTGATATTACAGTGACACTCCCAAATTATTAAGGGAAGATGTTTAAGCACACTCTATTTCAGACAGAATCAAGGGTCTAGAAAAGGCAGCTCTCAAGAGTAACTCATCCTCCAAGGCTTTGCTGTCTTCCCTTTTGTCTCAGAAGGTACCTCAATACTCTGTTCATTTCAAGGGTTAAAAAATACAGAAATCCTGTATGTACAAGCTACATGTAACAATCACGGGCTTTGGTTATTGTGATGCGTAGTTTGGTTTAGGCTTACTCCCCCTTGCTCAGGAATGCTCACAGACCCCTCCCAGGCCCCTCAACCATCCCTCCCGGGCTCTTTCCCAGAAAACAGGTGCAGTTTCCTCCATAACAGCTCCCAGAGCTCCGGCTTCCCTGGGTCTCTCCCCACCAAGGCCCTTCTTGGTTTGCTAATAGAGCTCTGACTCTTTTATTCTTTGTCTTTGCCAGAGACTGAACTGCTCTTCTCAAAGGGGAGCTGATAACTTTCACCTCAGGTTCCCCTTAGCCACCCGCTTCCCACCCGCACACCCCCCCAAGAAAAATCCTCCTCCCCTCCCTTTAGTGAGCAAGGCTTCTATTTCAACACCTAGCTTATTAAGAAAGCAGCCACATTTTTTTTTTTTTAACCTCACCCTACGATCATAAAAAACAAAAAACAGGGCCTGTTTTAAGTAAGGTCTTTTCTCATGTAGGAACAGTGGGGACGACCAATTATCACCAGCTGTAGCAGAGACCAGGGCAGATGACAGATGGGCTGGCTATGAAGAGACACTCTTGGCTCCTAGACCAGAGAGTGGTGCCAACTCTTGACGGGATGTGGGGAAGCAGGAAGACCCTCTCCTCTTCTTGGAAAGGCTTAAAAGAGAGGCTTCCTAGAGGTTCCGAAGTATCTTCTGCCTCTTAAAAATCAGTCTCCACTGATTATTGAGCCAGTGGGTGAAAAGACGCGAAAATCTAACCCAATAGAGGAAATAAGAATTCCACTTCTTTGCCTACGTTGCCTAGGGAAAAAATTGAACGACCAGCAAATATTTAGTTTTTTAAAGATTTTATGCTAAAAGATGTTTATGAGGACTGACTGACACAGAGTCATAGCGTACTGGTTTTGGTGAGCATGTCACTGATTTTTCTGAGGAGTTGGGTTAGGGAATCATTCCCACATAGCCTCAGCAAATAAGTCCTTCGTGCTGAAGTTCATTGCTATCAGTCCCATTTCTAATCAGGGGAATGTCTGCAGGGCTGGAGCTGCAGCGGGGTGGTGGCAAAGAGGACAGGAAGAACACTGGCGGCAACATTTCCGCTTAAATCTCCTTAGCATCAGTCTTATGAAATGTCTGGATGATGGAGTTTCAGAATCCAGCTCTGCTTTTTAGCTATTAAAGAACTGTTAAGAAGGGCTTAAGCTCTCAGAGGAAAGCTTTGAAACTGACACAAGTGCCTTAAGGCAGTCCCACAGCCCAAGACACCTAAAGGCTGAGAAAGGTCGGATCTGCCAAGGTATTTACAGCGGAGACCCTGCGGTGATTGGGCCCTCCCTTGAATCTTATTTCCAACTTTCAAGGTGCTGCTGGGTATCTGTGATTCACAGTATCTGCCGACTGGTCTTCCTTTTGCAAACCTTCTCTCGTGGCTCCGCTGAGAGCTGCATTTGTGTAAGGGCAAGTGGTCCTTCTGCCCTTGCAGGGATACAGTGTAAGGACCTGGTCTGCGAGAGTAAGAGCAGGAACACAGCAGAGGCATAAGTGAGGGGTTGAATAAAGCTAATCAGCTGCACAGGGAGCCCCAGCTGAGAGTCTCCATCCTGACTGATTAGGAAAATATTTCCTGAGGTTATGAAACAAATGCAGAGCTTCTCGGAGATAAGGCTCAGAAAATTCCACAGGACTCCACCTAGACACTGCAGGTCTTCAGAGGTAGAAGGTAATAAAAAATTTTGCCCCCCCAAATTTTGCCTGACCAATAGAACATTCTAAAACCCAAGAAGATGGACAGAAAGGTTTGCTGTTCCAGAGGTATGCTGATGGAAGCTGGGGAATCTAAGCCAGCTTCTTCCTGACCAGAACACAGGGCTTCCGTAACAGCTCCCAGAACTCTGGCATGCTCTAGAGCTCCATAAATATTTCCTGAAGAATCAATGAATACATGAAAAAAAAAAAAAAAAAAAAAAAAAAAAAAAGCATAAACCATTGGCCCATTCTTCAATACCTTTTTTATCCCAAAGTAGCAGGTTGTATGTTTGTAGGAAAAAATTCCCGTTGTTGACTTCCAATTGGAAAATTAGGGAAGGG
>CAUYPK010157384.1:0-24023 GCA_963574355.1 Loris lydekkerianus
TTTGTTAAGGTGTGATTTTTGGTCTTCTGGGTATATGCCCAGCAGGGGAATTACCGGATTGAACGGCAGATCTATTTTCAGATCTCTAAGTGTTCTCCATATATCTTTCCAAAAGGAATGTATTAATTTGCATTCCCACCAGCAGTGCAGAAGTGTTCCCTTTCTTTGTTTTTTTTTTTAGATCTTGAGTATGAGGCTGGACATTTTTCTTTCTATATGGCAAAAGGTTGGCTTGATCTAGGGTTCAAGCTTATTGATACTAATTTTAATGGTGATCCTGCCACTGACTCTATATAAATGATATTAGTCCGGGGGCTGTCAAGACCCCAAAGTAAGTGGGCCAGGAACCAACAGATCTGGATGTAAATCTGACTCAGCTACTTTTAAAGTGGCTCTTCTAGTCTAGAAAATGAGAGTGATCATGTTTAAATTGGAGATTTTTGGGGAAGTAATAAACTAATATTATAAAATAGATGCTCAATGAGTGTTAGCCTCTTCTCATAGCTCAGTATCAAACGTCCATTCCCCCTCATGGAGCAAACTGTCTCACCTAATGCCCTCTGAACATCCACAAATGTTTCTCCATCTCGTCTTACAGAACATGGCAATTTCTGTTTGAATCATGCATAAAACTAAGCATCGTGCCATACATATAGCAGGATTAAGAGATCATCACTGCATATATTAGTCGGGGCTCTGCAGAAAAACAGAAGCAATGGGACGGATGTTCAGAAATGATGATGAGTAGATAGAGCTATATAAAGACACTTATTTCAAGGTACTGACTTATGCAGTTATGGAGGTAGACAAGTTCCAAGTCTGCAGAATGAGTCGGCAAGCTGGAAACCCAGGAGAGGAAACAACTTCATTTCAGTCCAAAGGCCCACAGCTTGAGACCCAGGAAGAGCTAAGGCCTAAGTTTCAGTGTGGAGGCAGGAAAAAGGGATGTTAGTCAGGAGAAGGCTGTTAGGTGGGGATGGGGGTCAGTCAGCCTTTCTGTTCCATTGAGGCCATCAACTGAGTAGATAAGGACCACCCACCATACTCAATCTGCTTTACTCATTTAAATGTAAACTCCTAAAAACACCCAAGTGGGAACACTCAGAATGTTTCACCAAATATCTGGGCACCTCATGGCCCAATTAAGTTAACACATAAAATTAACCATCACACTGAATAAGAGAACGTCTACAAATTAAACCTGATCAACCCCTTCTCTAAAAACAGGTGCATCTTTTTCCCACCCACATGTTTCTCAGGCCATTATGATTGCCACTGGCTTCCTTCAGAGAGTGTCCTCAGCTGGTAATTAGAGGACAAGTGTTAAAAATCATATTGGCACTTTCTGCACTCACACAGAGCATTAGGACCTCCCAGTGTTCATTGGACTCTCTCTTCAACCAGCCTCGCTGCACCTGGTGCAGCCTCCTGCAGCCATCTGGCTCTTTTCTTTCTCCTGTTTTAAGGGAACCTCTGAATCCCACACATTTGATACTTTATGTTTCCCTCAAAGCTAATCAGAGTTTTAAAGAGGCAGCTCATTTTGTATATGGAAAATTGGGGATTGAGACTTGGGTGTAACCAGCAATTTTCCCTAGGCTACCCAGCTAAGAAACAGCAGAGCCAGGATTTGGGTCCCCTGCATTTTTCTTCACTCTGGTGTGACTTCCCTTAGGGACACTGGAGAAGCCAGTGTCAGAAGGCAAAGTGACATACCAGAGCAAGAAAGGTAGACACCTGTGGAGGGGGTGATTGGACTGGGACCAAGGGCTTCCTTCTCCACGAGCTTCCTTTATTTGGACAGCAGAGAGAAGCACATTGTTTTGTGTGTGCTCAGTAGTGTAGTAGTCATATATTTTTAAAACAACCATTGGGTGTGGCTGTAAATCAGGAAAAGCAATTCCCCATGGATGTTGAGCGTCCACAAGATCGATGGTCTTAACACTCATTAAGCCAGGTGTGCACCGGCTTCTCCCAGCATTGCCAAGCTACAGGGAGCCGAGGCTGCGTCTCTCCCATCTGCCCCCTCATCACTGATTTTATGGAATCAACCACAGTGACGAATAGCCCTGCATTTGGAAGACTGTCTCAGCTCTGGTCACAGCTGAAACTCTCTATCACTGTTGATGGATGTGCACTCTGAGAGTTCAAGTGCAATTGGCCATCTGTCCAGGAGGCTGGAGCCATCGCCAGTGTTGAAAAATAGCAATTGAAAGGGCCAGCTCTCATCCAGCAGGCACCTGGAGCTCGCAGGCACAGCCTCATCAGCAAGCGAGCAGGTTTGGGAAGGTCCCCAGGTCAGCTGCAGGTAAGAGGAGGGTGGTCTCACAAAAGGGATGGTAACTCATGGACATTGTCTTTGATGGGCCCCAGGAGAAAAGCCGTCCACCCGCCCCAGTGTGAGTGTGGCCAAGGCAAACAGTTGTTCTTATGAATTCAATCAGATCTGGATTCGAATTCTTGTTCCACTCCCTATAGGATGTGTGACCTTAAACAAGTCCCTATTCTTAGAGACTCAGGTTCTTCAACTGGAAAACAGCAGTAGGCCCTTTTTTGTTCCTCCTTCTAGATTATTGAGGGAACCAAGGGCATGAAAATTGGCTTTGCCAAGTAGAGCGATGAGTTGTGGTTAGAGCTGCCTCCCCAGTGCAATCAGCTGTGGCCCACCTGCACAGCATAGATTTTATTATTTATGGAGGGGGATGAGAAGGGAAAACCAGATGGTGTGGCTCAAGTTCATTTTAGGAGAGAACGAAAAAAAAATCTATTTATTTATGAACCTCAGAAATGTTGATGGAAGCAAATGTGAAAAAAGATGCCGATGAAGACTTTTAACATTTCATCGAAAATGTGACAAATAAATAGGAAACATTTACATAGGACAAAAAATAATAAATAAATCTTCCTCCCCCTTTCCCTTCTTCAGACTGGGAGGTCCTCCTCTCCCGTGAAATGACGGTTGTTAGCTTCTTCTGTATCTCTCAAGAAACCATCAGGGTGTAGGCCAGAGAAATATTGCACAAAAGAGAACAAAAATCATTGTTTCCTGTGCACACTTGGGTAAACCATTCAACACAAGCTGGCTGGGTAATGAAGTAAGTACACTGATCCTCTGTTTGCTAAACCAATTGGCCCCTCCTGCAACAAGGTCTGGGCACAGGTGTCTGCACACAGCAGCCATCTATAATCTTCTAATACACTAAGAGATTTCACTTTCCCCTCCAAGACCTTTGGCCCATCGTATCTATGTATGTTATTTATTTATTTATTTATTTATTTATTTAGGTTTGCCTTTTGGGGGGAGGTGTCAATAGAAATGAACTATAAAACTCAAGGCATAAAAGAGCTGCTCTGAACTGTGGCAAATGCAGGGATGCAGCTGCCCCGGCTCCAATGCACCCCCTGCCACGAAGCCTGCTGGACCCTGTGTGGGCAGCTGCCACGCACACAAATAATCAGGAGGCACCTTTCTCCACTGTTTTCCTGGAGAGAACTGAAGGTGGGGCGACAGAGACCCCCTCCGCTCACACCCCTAAGGAGTCCATGCCTTGAAGCTGCCGCAGAACTAATGCAAAGGTCTGTCACCAATCACAGACGCAAGGCCTCACAGAAAGCCCCCTTGAGCTGAGAGGTTAAGTCGTTCCCTGCAGATCCACGTGAATGAAAACAAGATAAATAGGGAACTCTTTGAAGGTAATTTATCCACCCCTCACTACCTGCCTTTCCAGATACACAGACAATCCCGTGTTTTCTACAAGAAAGGCGAGATAGGGAGCATCCCTCAGAGGCTGCCCCGGGGCAACTTTATCAAAATGATAAAATGTTGTGGGTCTTGGCCACCCCCCTGGGCTGACTGTGGGGTGGGCTTCCTGAGGTATTAAGGGGTGAAGGAGGTGAGTGCTCGGCTCTCCCTGGTGTGTCCCAGCGGTATCTCTTATGTCGCTGCTGATCGCAGTTTTATCAAGATAAATCTAGTGCTGCTTGGGAAGGATATTAATAAATTATCTAGTAATGAAAAATGTGAGAGGAACCATACTCTTACATCAGGCCTGTGATGATTACTTTGATAGATGCACTGGTGAGATTTCCCCGACAAGGCAGAAATGAGAAACACGACATGGAAACCTTTAAGGGTGACCTCAGAGGAAAACAGAAGTTGCTGAATGCTACAGAAGCAGAAAAGGGAATACCAGGGCTCCGAGGCTCTGCGTGTCAGCAGCCAGATGGATGGGCTCTGCTGGCCAACCAATCATCGAGTTTGGTGTCATTTCCAGAAAGGGGAAGAGAACAGGCAGCTGTAAGGGAGAGGACCAGACACCAGAGACCTGAGTGTCCTTTTAGGAGTGGAAACTCTAGGGTAGCAGAGACGTGGGTTGGAAACCCAGCTCGTCCTACTGGAAAGTCACCGAAACATCCTGGGCCTTAGTTTTCTCATCTGTAAAAGAATATGGTAACAGCACTGAAATTTCAGCGGTGTGGGGCAACTGTGTATAATAATCACTGGGAGGCCTTTGGAAGCAGTAGGTGTAATAGCTGAGAGAAGTGGGAGCTACTTGGAAAGACAAGGAACGTGGCTACGACTGCCCACTGCAGTCAAGGAGCAGGAACTGAGATGAGGCTGGTTCCTGTTACTGTGCAGGACACAAGTCATTGGATTCTGCTGCTCTGTTAGGGTCTGGGGCTGCTACCTGAAATTGGGGTGGCTTCACCCCCCAAACACAAAGTCTAGTATGGGAGGCAATGTGAGATAAGCGATCAAAATAAAGTGTGAAAAAAGGGAGCACAGTGGGAACTCACAGGGTGGTCTTTGAATCAGGCTGAGAGAGGGTTTGCTTGAAGAGGTAAACTTGAAATGGAATTTTGCAAGAGAAAGAGGACTCAATGGAGTGATGAAAGGAAGACGTTAAAGGCGTTTATTGTAGAGCGAGTAAAAAAATATAATTCCTGGGAGTTGCACATGAGCTGGTACAATTGCAGCACAGAATGGAAACTAAGAAACTTCTAAAAGAGGAAGTGAAAATAGAGAAGTAAATTGGGGCCAGATTAATTGAAGTCACTTTGGGAAGACGCATGTGAGAGGAATCACCCGTGGTTTAGTGCCTGTCTCTCCCCTATGTTAGCAACTACTCCTCCTTGACTCACTTTTAGAGACTTTCCTCTCCCTTATTCCCACTGATTTATGAGCTTCAGAACTGGGTGGGAGTGTGGAGAGAGCCCCTCCAGGTACACTCACTTGCTAATTCTCTTCACCTGAGCCTTCGGGTACCTGGTGCAGCTCATGGGAGTCTGGGGACGAGAAGCACTGAGAGACATCTTCAGAGCCTTGAAAACATGGAGGTGGGCAGGAGAGCAGAGCCCTCCCAGAGCCGGAGCTGGAGCCTTGCTAGTAAAGCAGACAGAGATCTGAGAAGTCACGCTGGGACTCAGATCCCAAGCTCTGCTGAAGGGAGAATCTTGATTCCACCTTCAGAATATCTAAAATCAGCGGTGAACTGAAGCAAACCGTAGCTGCAAACCAACCCAAACCCAGCAAAATTAAGATAAGATTATAGGGTGGTGCCCGTGGCTCAAAGGAGTAGGGCGCCAGCCCCATATGCAGGAGGTGGCAGGTTCAAACCCGCCCTGGCCAAAAACTGCAAAACAAAACAAAAAGATAAGATTACAGAGGATGAACCCTTCCACTCTAATTTAGAAGTCTGAGAGAGGAAGGCACAAGTCCTTTTGTGGGGTAATATTAGTTAATTCGGGTTCTTTTCTTTTATAAGCAATGTATTTTATACACAATTTGAAGACATTTTTAAAAATAGGAAAATATGACTCACAAATTATAGGAAAATAATGATCAACATCTGTGGGGACAGATGACCCAAATACTGGAATTAGCATAAAAGTACTTTTAACTACTAATGTGTTAAAGTATCCATTAAAAAATGGGAACAATAAGCATAATAGAAGGAGAATTTCAACAGAGAAATTAAAATACCAAAGAAACAAACGGAAATATCAAAACTAGAAAATATAATTGACTGAAGCAAGAATTCAGCAGATGAGCTTAATTGTAGGCTGGCTGTAGCAGGAAAAAAAATCGTAAAAACTAAAAACCAATGAAATTATACACATTGACTAATCATTCAAAAAAAAAAAAAAGAAGAAGAAGCATCAGAGGCTGGTAGAACAGAACCAAATGGTAAAACATAAAACATATATGTATTAGTGGAGGAAATGAAAGAAAAACTAATGTGGAAGTAACATTTAAAGGTGACAGGCAAGAATTATGCAATTTAAAATAAACCAGACAGCTTAACACAAACTCTAACAATAATTAATAAGATTTTATTAAACTAAAAAGCTTCTGCACACCTAAGGAACCAATCAATGCAGCAAATAGACAACTTACAGAATGGGAAAAATATTCTCAAGCTACATGTCTGATAAAGGGTTAATATCCAGAATTTACAAAGAACTCAAGGAAATCAGCAAAAATAAACAAACAAACAAAAAATACCTTATTAAACAGTGGGCAAAAGACATGAACGGAAGCATCTTTAAAAAAGACAGGCAAATGGCCAATAACATAAAAAACACCCAATGTCATTAATCATCAGGGAAATGCAAATTATAACCACAATAATCTATCACTTTACTCCACTTAGAGTAACAATAGTTGTTGGCATGGATGCAGAGTGCAGAGATAAAAGAACACTTATACACTGTTGGTGGAACTCCAATGTATAATCCTGATGGAAAACAGCAAGGAGATGTCCAACAAAATAAACGTAGATCTACCATTCGATCTAGCAATCCCACTATTGGGAATCAACCCAAAGGGAAAGAAGACTTTTCACCAAAAAGACACCTACACTCAAATGTTTATTGCAAGATAGTACACAATTGCAGAGATGAGGAATCACCCATCAATTCATGAGTGGAACAATTGACCATCAATTGACCATCAATTCATGAGTGATTAATAAAACGTGGTATATGTATATTGTGGAGTACTACTCAGCCATAAAAAGATGTTTTGATCCCTAGTGCAATAATCTGGATGGAACTGGAGACAATTCTCCTAAAGTAGCTCAAGAATGCAAAAACAGGGTGGCGCCTGTGGCTCAAAGGAGTAGGACACCGGCCCCATTATACTGGAGGCAGCAGGTTCAAACCCAGCCCCGGCCAAAAACTGCAAAAAAAAAAGCAAAAACAAACACCACATGTACTCACTATTAAATTGGAACTAACTGATGAACACATGTGTGCCCAGAGGGGAGCAAAATGCAGTGGAAATCAACCAGTGTGGAGAGGGACTGGGGAAGAGTGAAAACCTATCTAAAGGTGTAATAAACACTATTTGGTGATGGGTACGCCTATGGCCATGACTCATGCATTACAAAAACAACCCATGTAACCTAAAGCATTTGTGCCTCCTTAATATTTTGCAATTAAAAAAAAATTACATGCAGATATATTGTGGTCCAATTACAAAAAACAAAACAAACAAACAAAAAAAACTAGTGGGGCAGGGCCTGTGGCTCAAGGAGTGGGGACGCCGGCCCCACATACCGGAGGTGGTGGGTTCAAACCCAGCCCCAGTCAACAACTGCAAAAAATAAATAAATAAATAAATTAATTAATTAATTAAAACAAAATGCAGTGAAAATCTTAAAAGTATCGGGGGAAGGGGTTGGCAGAAATAACATATTACAGTAAAGGAACACTAATGAGAATTGGCTGACACTTAATCAGAGACAAGGAAAGTCAAACCATGTTAGGATCACATCTTTGAAGTTGTGAAATATCATTAATTAACACATCTGTCAACTTTGAATTCTCTGCATTGAAACTATCCCTGAGAATGAAGGCAAATTAAGACCATTTTCAGCTGATAAAAGTTAAGAGATGTGGCAGCAGCAGACCCACCCGCCAAGAGAGGCTGAAGGCTGAAGGGAAGTATCACCAGAGGAGCCCTCACATGGGTAGGCAGAAACAAAGCGAGTCCAAGACAGTAAGTACCTTGGTAAATAGTAATATAAAAAACTATTTATTTGTTAATTCTCAATTGAATTTTTTAAAATTTTAAGATGTTGACAAAAACTAGTGACTGTATAAAGGATACATGATTAAAGTATATTGTGAGGTGACACTCCATTTAGAAATAATGTATACGAAAATGATAGCACAAAAGTAAGGAGTAGATGGAAAAATATGATTTAGATTTCAGAATTACCCCTTGGGGGCTTCCTTTACGTTAGTGCCCCTTGAAAAAATCTTGATTGAGGGAAAAGAATATCCCTCCTAGTATATCCTATGTTCGTTGTTTCTTTTACTAATAGCATTTCAAATAATTTTAAATTATTTTATTTGTCTAATTTTTTTTTGCAATCTTTTCCTCTAAACAATCTCACTCTCTCTCTCTCTTTTTTTTTTTTTTTTTGAGACAGAGTCTTACTCAATTGCCCTGGGTAGAGTGCTGAGCCTAGCTCACAGCAACTTCAAGCTCCTGAGCTCAATCTTCTTGCCTCAATCTCCCAAGTAGCTGGGACTACAGGTGTCTGTCACAATACCCAGCTAGTTTTTCTGTTTTTAGTAGAGACGCAGTGTCTCACTCTTGCTCAGGCTTGGCTCAAACTCCTGAGTTCAAGCAGTCCACCTGCCTCAGCCTTCCAAGTGCTAGGATTAAAGGTATGAGCCACCTGCCTCCTCTAAATAATCTCCATGAGGGCAGGGACTGTGTCTGCCTTTTTCATCACTGTATTCCCAAATCCTGGTGCCTTGCCTGAATCCTGACCCAGCAGAGGTCTGGGGGACAGCCTGTACTATTTTTCTTCCTTTAATGTCTTAGGACACCTAATTATATTGGCTAAAAGCAAAACTGGAAGTGCCACCACATGCAGGAAGAGTTTTATTTACATGACCTTATCTTCTTCTCTCCATCCCTCTTCCCTATGGTGGAAAAGATTTTGGAGTCAAAGATAGCCAAGTTCAAATCCTGGCTCTACTACCCTTACTATCCCATGGCCTTGCACAAACCACTCCACCTATCTGAGCCTGTGTCTGCAGAGCAGAAGCTGCAATGGCAGTGACTGCTTTGCAGATGTGATAGAATCTGTGATAGGATGAGATAATGTGTAAGGAATTGGCTTGGTGCCCTTCCTTTCCTGATCTTCCATCTCAGAGAGCCTTTCCCCCCAACATCCTTTCCCTGTCCCCATCAAAAGTCCCTCATATATCTGTCTTACTGCAGTGCTCCATCCCCTACCTAAGCTGCTGAGTCCATCCAAGGCTGCCCTGTAGCTGAGATACAATATGTGTTCTCACACAGATTTTGTTACAAACTACTAGAAATCTCAGGCAGCATTAACTGCACTTTACTTATACACTGAAATTCCTTATACATGTTGTTTTATTAATCTTATTATTGACAACATTGCACAGATTCAGAAAATACTAAAATCAGTATTAGTTCTCCTGGAAATAATACTGCTCTCCAAGAGGAGTATTATATATATAGGGAGGGGGCAGAGAGAGAGTGAGATATTTGTTTTAAGGAATTAGCTCCCACAATTGAGGGGGCTGGCAAATCCCAAATCCTTAAGGCAAGCAGGAAGGTTGGAGACTCAGGTAAGGGTTGAGCTTAAACCCATGAGTATCCCAAAGCTAGAAACTTAGAATTTCTGTTTCCATCTCAAGGCAGAATTGCTTCTTCTATGGAAAACCACAGTCAGGACATTTAAGGCATTTAAGTAATTTAGACAGACCCATTCACATTATGGAAGGTAATCTGCTTTACTCAAAATCAACTGACTGGTAAGTGTTAAACATATCTGTAAAAAATACCTTTATAGTAACATCTACACTAGTGTTTAACCAAACAACTGGTCACCACGGTCCAATCAAATTGATACATGAGGGACATCACAGCCCACCATTTGTCACTTCTCTTTAAACCATACATAACCTCCAGATAAAGAAACTGACAAAGTAATCCCTCCCCTGACATGATATAACTATGCTGTATATAGTTGAAAATGCACTAATGCTCTGTCCAGAAGAGGAATTGAAGTTGATGTTCACTCTTCTCATTTATAGTCTGAAACTTTAACACTATGATATACACTTAACAATGCTCGAATACCATCCTATAAAGTTAATAGGTGCACATCATATATAAAGGAATCAGAGATGGAAGAACAAAAAGATAGATATTTGCTATATTTACACAAAACATATTCATAACAATATGTGGAAAAGTATTCATAAGGGCTACAGTATCTTAGAGTCATTATCTGTTTTTTATTTTACATTATCTGTTCTTTATTTTAGATTAAGAAACAGGCTCAGATACCAAGATATGGAGCTAGGATTTTAACTCTGTTCTTTCTGACTCCAAAATCCTTTCCACTATAGGGAAGAGAGAAAAGAGAGGAAGATTCTCTTCAGGCCTGTTTCCGCACCATGAATTCAATGAATTCAACGTCAGAACAATGTAATAGGTTTTCTGAGATACTAAGAGGTCTGGGAAACCTGGGAGTCATACAGGGTGTTAGAATCTGAGGATAAAACCAGGAGATGGAGACCCTGTCTGTGTCCTCATGTGGATTTCTCTAATGTGAAATTATTAGAAAAACTCAAAGGATATTAATTCCACAGTTTCTTCCCCAGACTCTACCCTCACTCTTCAGGGCTCATCAATGGCTTTGAAATGCCAGCTATGTGCACAATGACATCCCTTTGTCTAATTGGGTTGTAATGTCTTTTAAACAAACTTAACTCCAAGCCCAGGACTCAGCTTCAATGAGTAGTCCTTCAAAGCACTGCTGCTTGTCATTGTGAACACAGCTACCAGCTGCTGATATACCAAGGTTATGAAACCTTACAGAGTTGTCTGTACAGTGCTGCTAATGCAAGCACATGGTAGCAACTTCATCACCTTAATTGTCAGATCCCACAGTCATTCCAGAAAAAGAGATCTGATTGTCAGATCCAATGGTCATTCCAGAAAAAGAGTTCCAAAATTGCTTTGAAGGTTGAACTATGCACATGGCCTCCTTAATGGAGCACTTTGAAGGTGACAGTAGTGAAACTCATTCATTAGTGAGGTATGTGGTGTTTTTTCTAGGACAAGATTGTGAAGTTAATTGTTAGATGTTGTACATGATCAGGCTGGTTGATTCTAAGACACCCTTTGAGAAAATTATAATCAGAGCTGTACCTATAGTAGCAACAGCAGAAAGAGGTCACAGCATGGTTTGGAAGAGGAGGAACAGATAGTGCTGGGCAAAGATTGCTTGTAGGAGTGAGAGAGAGGAAGGTCTCTGCTGGGCAGGGGGATTTAGGGTGTCTGCTGCTATAGTGACAATGATGGCCCCATGTACTAATGCCTCACTGGGTGAAAAATACTTGCTAGTTATTATCTCTCCTGTTCCTCACAATTTTCATGAAGATTTTAGTGTTTTAATAACAATTATGTGCTGGAGACAGCTTGCCCCAGCTCATGAGAGCTGATCTCACACATGGTCTCCTGCCTTTGTACTCAGCACTGCTACACGGGTAGATGGAAGTCTACCATGATGGAAGTATATACAACACAGAAACTGGCAAACATTACAAACGAGCTCCTTTAAATTAAAAAAAAAAACAACAACTATTTTGTAAAGCATTAGCAGAACACCACTGAACATAAGCTCCGTGAAAATGGTGGTATTATTTGTGGATTCTCCCTTCCCTTCCCTTTGTCTTCCTCCCTCCTCCCTTCCTCCCTTCCTCCTCCTTTCCTTCCTTCCTTTCTTTCTGTCCCCTAGCTTCCAGAACAGTGCCTTGCACAAATCAAATGTTTAGTTTGCTGGCTTAATTAATTAGATAAGCTTAATATCTTCATTTTTTTAACTGAGAAGAACCAGGCTCACAGACATTGTTCACATGCCTAAGGCTGCCCAGCTATTAATCAACTGAGCCAGGACTCAAATCCATTTTACTAGGATTTCAGACGTAAGATCTACACTGCCACAACAGAGAAAGGGGATAGAAATCCCCCCCCCCCCAACATTGCAAGCACCCTCCAAACAAACTCTGAGGGAGCATCACTGCAGTGAACATTCTGGGCAGCTCGAAGAACTCCGGGTACCAAAGGAGTCAGCCTACCTCATAAGCATCCTCGAAACATTCCCTGCCATGCCATGTGTTTGACAAAAATAAACTCTCAGCCCACAACTACTTAATTAGGCTGCACTCAAACATCCCCCAACTTGAAAATGACAATGGAAGCGGATTAAAGCCAATTACAGCCAACAGGAAGGGGTAGGACTGCTGCTGGCGTATTTCCTCCGTGCTCAGTAACCTAAGTCTGGCCCCAAATCTATATTATTCTTCCAGGAGGATTGTCATGATTAAAGGATTCCTTCTGCAGCTGAGGCTCAGTGATAAGGACTTTCTGTCCAGACCCTCCTAAACTACAAAAAGAAAATAAATTGTGATTTTGCATCATTAGTTTCTATATTTTATTTTATTTTTGCTGGCGTTTTGGGGGCAGAGATAAAATAGACTCAGGAAACTGGATTTGGTAAAAGAAGCAGGTACCTAATTTCGTTGATCAGTTTCTGATTGGGGGGATCAATTATACAAGATTATTAATTAATCTGTCTTATTTTTGAGATATGGCAACCAACTTGCAGAGAAGGGAACAGGTATTTAATTGAGCCCTACTCTCCACCAAGCATAGTGCAATGTGGTCTAGATATTCTATTATCTGTCGATGGAAAAAAAACTATACCCTGTAAAATAATTTAAAGAGATCTATTCTGAGCCAATTTGAGGATCATGACCCAGAGCCACACCCGAGAAGTCTTGTGCAAGTGGATTCACGGCCGAGAGGTTACAGTTCGGATTCGTGCAGTTTAGGGAGGCAGCGATTACAAGCAGTCATAAATCAATCTGTGGAAAGCATGCATTGGTTTGCCCCCAAAAGTGGGACATCTCAAAGCCAGGGCCCACAGGTTACAGGTGGGTTTAAAGATTCTTCTGCTGACAGTTGACCGAAAGAGTTGGGCTTTGTCTAATCGATCAAGAGTCAGCAAAAAGGAATGTTGAGTTAAGATAAGAGTCTGTGAATCAGAGACAAACTATGCCCAGACTCATGTGGACTGTTGTGTGTATTGAGGACCTGCAGGTAGGGCTTGCAGAGCCTTAGGCTTGTTACTGAGTCACAGAGAACATCTCTAAGGGGAGGGGGACATGATGAGGGCATGTCTGATCCCTTTTTTCACGGCTGGCAACTCAGTTTTAAGGATCCCCTTGGCCATGATGGGGTCCAGTCAGTCAGCCTCTTGGGGGGGGAAGCCTGAAGATTTTATTTCAGTTCACATGTCCTATTCACATGAAAATCAGTAAGGTGTGATATCACTAATCCTACTTTATAGTGAGGGAACTGCAAGCTGGAGGAGGGAAGCCCCTTGTACAAGGTCACTGCGTGATAGAGCCCCAGGCATCCGGAATCCACAGCTCACATGATTTCATCTAGTTCCTGCTGCTTTTCTGGAAAGTGGTCTAGATGCTGACGCGGTGCTTTCCCTGACCAGAATTTTTCTGAACAGAATCTGAAGGAAGTAGCCTCAGTCTATGCTGTGGTTCTTGGCTTGGGCGAGGGGAGGGTGTGGTGTGATATTGCAGCCTCACAGGGGACATTTAATGGTATCTGGAGACATTTTTGACTGAGAGGGGAAAGGTGCTGCTGGAATCTAGTGGGTAGAGGTCTCGGGTGCTGCTAAACAGTCTGCAGTGAATAGGCCACCTGCCCACAGCAGAGACTGATCCTGGCCACAATGCCAGTAGCGTCAGGAAACCTTGGACTTCAGTCTTGGACTTCAGTCACCATATGCTTTTCTCTTCTCAGAAATAATCTCCCTGAGTGGAGAGGACTCTGTCCACAATGCTGGAATTTCAGGCACAAACCGGAGAGATATTTGGAGATTTTGGAATCCTACTCTGCTCAACGTGCAACCCTTTGAAATTGGTTTCCAAATCTGCTTTTTTGCTCTCCCCCGTTCTCCCACCTCTTTTCCTGGTTACTACCTGAAAATTCTTTCAAATCTTAACTTCATCAGAACTGTCCTGGAAAGGGCTCTCTGTCAACTCCTTGGCATTTGGCCTTGGGTTTCTTCACTTTTGTTAAGAGTTAAAACAAAGCAGCCCTCATAGTCAAAAAGAAAAACGACGTTTTAATATACTCATTTTACCAATGTAACATGAGTTCATTGTCGAAAAATTAGAACATAGGAGTAAGTAAGTTTGATGGCCAACCCCATCCCTCAGAAAGAACTGTTTATAATATTCTGAAGACTGAGCATCAAGTCTTATTTTTCTGTAAATTATTAAGCAAATGAAATTATTCAAATAGGCCACGCAACAATCAGAAAAGGATATAAATAAAAACAGCGGTGGAATAACAGGAATAAAAGCTAACACCTCATTCCCAGTGTCTTCTAAGCCCTTTACAGTTAGTGCGTCACTTACTCCTCTCAACAACTCGAGGAGATCTGTGCTTTTATTTCTCCTGTTCAGGATGGGGACACTGAGGCAGCGTAGACCATTATCAGAAAGGATCGCGTTTATCCAGCTGCTCAGAAATGCATCTGAGGTCTGGAAGATGAAGCAGCCACTCCTGTCAATTTTCACCACTGGCCTTTTCTTCTATTTAGCACTTCCTGATACCAACAGCTGTGTTAGGTTTCCTGTGGCTTCTATAACAAATTGCTACAAACTAGGTAGCTTAAAACAATAGAAATGTATTCCCTCAAGTTGTAGAAGTGGGATATCAAAATCAAGGCGGCAGCAGGGCTGCAATCCCTCTGAAAACTCTAAGGAAGAATCCATCCCTGTGTATTCCAGCTTCGGGAGCCACCGTCAACATTCCATGGCTCTTGGCCTCATCCCTCTCTCTCTCTCTGCTACATCTTCAAAGTGCCTTCTTCCCTGTGGATTCCACTAAACTACTCTCCATCCATCTCCCATCCTTCCTGCATTTCTAGTCTTCTCCCCACGTCCTTGAACCTGCAAACATCAGTTCAGTTGTCCCCCTCCCATCCACATTCCCTGTCTGATTGGCTCTGGATCTTAACAGTTTTCAAATTGTGGTTCTTAGAAGCAAACTCAGATTTCTCTTGCAAATGTTGGTTGTTTCATCAGATAACTAAAGGCTCTTACCCCAACCAGAGTGAAGGTGGAGAACCCAGAGAGAGGCAGAGAAATAGGATATTCCTTTTTCATGGTGACTTTTGTTATTTTCCTGCTGATTAGCTCAGTTGGCCAAGGGAAAATTTATTAAGTTGGCTCAGCACCACTGTCAAGGTTCTCACCATCTTGGACTTCCCTTTAGCACCACCAAAGTAATTCTCAGGGAGGAGAGAAATTACATGCTAAGAAAGTAAATTCTTAAAAAATATTCTCCCTAGGACTTTCTAATTCCCCTCTCCGCAAAACTCAGAGAGGAATAGATGAGGGGGGTTCTTATTTTTAAATTCACTATGATGTGCCCTTTAATGTAGGATAGCAAAGTCAGGACTGCAGAGCCCTTTAGGAGCTGGACATTCTTAATGACATAACTTGGCAGGGCAGCTAATTAAATAACAAAGCAGAAGCTATTGGGAAAATGGTGGAAGGCACCATGGACTAAAATTCAAGCCTGAGCAAGTGGGAACATTAAGTTTGCTCCATGAGATACACAACCCTGAGTTCTACTTCATTGCAAAACAGGCCTGATTTCAATCAAATATTTTATACATACACATATATCTTTGTAGTTTGAAAATGAGAACATATTCATATTCTCAACTGGCATTAAGTTTACAGTGGTGGAGGTTTCATTTGCATAATAAAATGCTATGCAAGAAGAGATGAGGGTTAATCAAAAGGTTTTATCACTCTTTTTAATTATCTTTATTATGCCAGAACAAGATGTAAATTTTAATTCTACCTTGTTAGCTAGCAGATTCCACCAAACTTTGTATATCCTAATCATCTGTCATTTTTAATAGGCACAGATGCTGATGATTTTAGCAAACTAAATGCCCTAAATATTTATTGTAAGCTTTATTAGTTTGATTGATATATCATTTAATATAATTTAGCAATTATTAATGTTGAACATAAGGTTCATGTGAGCACCCCAGAGAAAGGTCCCTGTGAACCCCCAATGGGCCTCCTTGTTTTTCTTTCCTTATCCTATTTTTTTTTCTTAATTTGTATAAATTTAAGAGGTACAAGTGCCATTTTATTGCATGTTATGTATTATGTAGTGGTGAAGTTGGGACTTCCAGTGTACCCATGACCCAAATAATGTGCATTGTACCTATAAAGCAATTTCTCCTCATGCGCCCTCTCCCTGGCCCCTGCCCTCTGAGTCCCTGATTTCTGCCATCTCACATCTGTGCCACATGTACACATTATTTAGCTCCTGCTTACAAGTGAGAACAAACTGTATTTGACTTTCTGTTTCTGAGCTGTTACCCTTCAGTTCCATCCATATTGCTATGAAAGATATGAATCATCCTGCTTTTTCTCAGCCTGCTTTTGAAAATGTTCCCTATTCTCATAGTCCCCCTCTCTTTATTCCTTCTCGTCCATCAAATTTGTAGCCAGAGCTTGCAATTTGTGTGTGGTTATTTTTTGCTGCCCCCCACACTCTCTAACTTTGTGAAAGGAGACGCCCACAGACAGGAGAAAGTTTCCAAAGCCTGGACAGTGGAAGAAACATCAATGGAGGAGTTGAGTTTATCTGCTAGTCTCACCACGGGGAAGCCCCGTGAAGCCTTCATCCCAACTGGAGTTGTCAATGGCAAGTCCTACAGATCACATTTACACCAGTACTGTCAGGTGAAAGAAAAACAGGCCTAACCCCGTTTTGTTGTGACTCCTATTCTTGAGAATCATCGGGGAGGCAAAGCAGGCCTGACTCCATTCTCTTGTTTTGTTACATTTTATGGCTTCAAAAACAGTTCCGCCTGCTTCCCCTCCCATTGCAGGGTATTTTCAGTGTCCCTGGGTAGAACTATTAGAATTATTAGTATTGTGTAGAAAGTCACTAACTACCCTCCTGACAACAACCCTCGTGCTTATGTTAAGGTGGTCTTCATACCATCCGTATATGATATTGAAATGTTAAAAGGACAAGCTTGACTCCATTTTACTATTTACTCCTTTTTACCTTCAAAACTAGTTCCTCTTGTTTGCCCTCCCATTGTGTAACTGTAAATGCATTTGCTTGTGATTGTGGCCCTGGTGATGATAGCTTTTTATGATCATGCCATTTAGGACCCTTACCTGTAAGCTTCCCTTCCTCAACTTCCCCCGTAGGACATGGTGGTTTTGTAAGGAAGAAAAATCACTAATCACTCTCGTGATCATAGCATTGTGTACAATGACTGACTGCCCTACCCTCATGATCCCCTCTATCCCTTTAACTGCTGTTTTCGCTTCTGTAATAACGCTTGCTTGTCCCCCAGAAAGTTCTGCCGTATGAAAACCAGAGTCACAGACAACTCGAGGCTGCTCTCAGAAACCCCTGTTGGGACACTGGGCAGTTGCCAGCTCTTCAATAAAAGGATTCCTCTTTAAATTGGAGATGTCTGCTGGGGTGGTCTTTGAGAGACTCCTGGGCATGACAGTATCTGGAGGAGGCATAAACACCAAAAGTGGCTTCCCTTGATCTGAGGAGCTAAGGGAGCTGCCAGAGCAATCCTGACTGGTCTAATGAGTTCGTAAAAATAGGCGATTCTCATGGCCCTTCAGTGGTGCTGTATATAGTGCGAAAGGTGGTGTGGTGTAAATTAATCATGAAATTTGACATCACAGCGGTAGGATCCCAGCTTTGATCTTTTCCTAGCTTTTCCACCATGGGCAAACCGCTTGGCCTTCTCTGTGCTTCAATTGTCAAAGGTGAAAAAACAAATGAAGAATTTTCTATAATATCAAACATTTGAAGGTCTGGCATGGATTCTACCAAACAGTAGACACTTAATTATGGTAGTAAGGTTATTCTTACCATATCAGAGTTACCAAACAGTAGGCATTTAGTCATGGTAGCGAGGTTATTCTTACCATATCAGGGTTGAAATCTTCTGTAGATTTAGGAAGTTAGATATAAAATGATTTGGGTGGACAAAAATCATTGGACTATAAGAAAAAAAATCTCAACTCTAGCCCTGAGCACTCTAAAATTTTACAGTTTTCTCTCTGTAAAAGAAGAAAGCAAAGTCAAAGATGGTAATATTGTAAGGAAATAAATGATAGCAAGAATTGAGGGAGAGTGGGACTGATCCCTCTCTATCTCCATGTCCCCAATCAAGTTGCATCTTTCAAAATATAACCAGTTAAAATGGCCATAATATAAAAAGAGTGGGTCTTTGAGTTCTAAAGTATCAAGTTATTCATATCCATTAGATATCTGGCATCTGAAACAGCAAATATGAAAGCAGAAAGATAGCTTCTAATCTGCTGCTCTCCCTGCAAACAATCTCTACCCAACCTTTTCTAGGCAAGCTAATTCTGAATGACTCACAACTAGGTAAAAAGGTTTCCCTTGGTACTTTTCAGGGTTGGTATCTGTCTTGGCCCAGTTACAGCCGTCTGTGAGCAAGAACAAGGCAGAAAAACTGAAGACTTTCTTTCTCCCCATCTGATACATAAAATCTAAAATGTAGGATTTGTGAATCTTGGCATGTATGTGGTTAGTGAGAAGAGGGATTTAATCTGATAGGTACATAAAGGAGTAAAAAAAGTGGCAAAAATGGAAGAAAAAATATCCAATGTACTCAGCCCTACTATGAAACTAATTTATAGCTTTCATATAAAAGCTATAACACAATTATAGCCCAAGAATAGAGGGAAAGGGGAAAGGGAGGGGACGGAAGGGGGAGGAGGGGTGGAGGGAGGGTGATTGGTGGGACCACACCTATGGTGCATCTTACAAGGGTACATGTGAAACTTATTAAATGTAGAATATAAATGTCTTAACGCAATAACTAAGAAAATGCCAGGAAGGCTATGTTAACCAGTGTGATGAAAATATTTCAAATTGTATATAAAACCAGCACGTTGTACCCCATGACAGCATTAATGTACACAGCTATGACTTAATAAAAAAAAAAAAAAGAAAAGATAAGTGGCACAGTCTTCTCCAATATCTTTGTTTTTGCACATGAGTGATTTGCTCTTTTTATCTTATAAAGAGGGCAACAGTGGAAGAGAATTCAAAGGTCACTGCTACTGTGGAGGTTTTGTTTTCATTGCTCAAGGATAAATCCTGATTGATATAAAGCAAACAGAGCCTCCCCTTCACCACTGTCATGGATTGTCCTTAAGGTGCAGATGCACCTGGGACTCAATTCTGGCCAGTGATATGTACCAGGAATTCTTCTAGATTCTTCTATTTTTTTTTTTTTTTTTTTTTTTGTTTGTTTGTTTGTTTGTTTGTTTGTTTTACATCAAAGCTTTTCTTCTTCTTTGGACACTCTTGTATAAAGATGTGATGTCTGGAGACCTGGCAGCTATTTTGTAACTATATGGCAAGATATCTCCAATAGGATAGCAGAACAAAATATTTGAAGAGGCCTTGGGTCCTTGACAACATTATTGAAGTGCTAAATATGTTCTGGTCCACTCATCTCCATATTTCTTGCTAAAGAAACTACATATATTCTATGGTTTGAGCCACTGATAATAAAGAATCTTACCATCAAAAGGTATCTTAGTGAATAGTGTACCTATGGTATCTGATCTCTGTTACTTCTCTCAAGTTGATGCTTCTCTTTTTCTGACTGTCTAGACACACATAGACATGGACCATGGTTTTGTGAGACTGATGTGGTGGAGTTATCTTGGAGAAAGAGCTGAACCAAGCTGTAGGCAAAATCGGCAGATTTGGAGTGAGTCACAAACAGGCATTCTTTAATCAATCTAAGGGGACATCGCTCTCAAAGTAATTTTGCCCCTCACCTGATCATATCACACTCTTCTTCAAATCTTTCAAGAAGTCCATTTGCCATTTTAGGATCAGCTCCTTGGAGAGATGCGTAGCACTTTCCATGACCCCTTCCATCCTACTTCTTTGTCCTTGGTCTTTCCACTCCCTCCAAGGCTATTCTCCACCAAGTGACCTGTTTACTCCTCCCCAGATATCTCCAGGACATTATTTTTACCATTCCTTTTTCTGGAACACTCTTCCTGCATCTCTTCCGTTGTCATCTCCATGTTGAGGACACGTGGCAGGTAGATCTAAGATTGCTTCTAATAAACCCTCTTCTTCTGTTGCTCACAGCCAGGGGCTATCCATCCCACCCTCTATCCTTTACTCACAGAGTAACCGGCTCTAACCAACAGAAGGTAGCCACATAGAGGGGATGTCACTGTCGTAATTAGCCTCCAAAAGTTCGTAACTGCTGTCTTGCTAGCAGACACTCTCTCACCTTGTCCACTGTGCAAGGTGCTATGTTACCAAAGCCCACATGGTAAGAAACTGAGAGTGGTCTCAGAACCAAAAGGGGTAGCAACGGAGACCCTCATTTCCATAGCCTATGAGCAACTGAATCCTGCCAAACATCCGTGAAATCACAGGAGTGTAGCCATAGAATTGTCACCTGTTTGAGCCTTCATCCCCAGATGACGCTTTGATCACAGACTTGAAAAACTCTCATTCAGAGGAATGAGCAGAGCCTTGCCCTGATTGCTGACCCTCAAACTCTAAGATAATAAACATGCCCTGTTTTAAGCTAGTAAGTTATGAAGAATAGGTAAAAATACCTATTATTTAGGTATTTAATAATCCAAAAATACTTACCTGCATCCAGAATACAATACCCAACTCAGGCGCTATCATCTCCAGGAGACCTCCCCCAGTCCATGAGCCTGGGTTTCACGTTCTTCCCCTTACCCCAGATATTTATTTCTGTCACAAAGTATTATAATGACTCTATGCCGTTAAATCTAAGATGATCCCAATTATAAGATGATCCATGGCTGTGTGTACCACTGAGGAAAATAACACTGTCAATTAGACTATAACACATCATCTGTTGAAAAAGCATTTCAGCTGCAGAGGCATTACAATGTGAGGAAAATAAAAGTGTGGAGGAATCAATGAAATATGGTTCATGGGTCTGTTTCTTTCCATTAATTTAAGGCAATGATTCTGTTTGAATCCCCTCATCTGCTCAGTGCCCTGGTAAATGCCTCCTGCTGCCATCTGACACTGTATGTAAATTCACCCCAAACGTATCTATGCTTAAACAGCTGTATCAGGATGTAACGTGCAGACCCTGCATTCACCCATTAAAAGCATTCAACATGCACAACTCAGTGGCTTTCAATATATCCACTGTGTTGAACAATCATCACTATGAACAATTCTAGAACAATCACTCCAGAAGGAAATGCTGCATCCCAAGGTCATCACAGCCCAACCACTCCCATCTGTAACCCCAGCCCTAACCAACCTCTGGGCTACTTTCTATGGGTATATATTCATCTATTCTGGATATTCCCTATAATTGGAGTTACATATTATGTGATTCTTTATGACTGAGTTATTTCTTAGCATAATATATCCAAGATTCATATGACCGGGCACTCTATTCCTACATACATAGCTAAAAGAAACAGAAATTTATGTTCTTACAAAAACTTATATATGAATTTTCACAAAAATATTATTCATAACAGTCAAAAAATGGAAATAATCCAAATGTCCACCAGCTAGTGAATGAACACGTAAAATGTGGCATATCCACACAGTGAAATATTATTCAGCCATGCAAAGAAGATATGTATTTATTCTTCCTTGTTCAAAGTAAGTTGTTCTCTCATTAGTGGTTGTTGGTGCTTATTAAGTGAAATAATGACCAGCTACTTGTTTGTTTGTTTGAGACGGAGTCTCACTATGCTGCCCTCTGTAGAGTGCTGTGGCATCATAGCTCACAGCAACCTCAAACACTTGGGTGTAAGTGATTCTCTTACCTCAGCCTTCCAAGTACCTGGGACTATAAGCATTTGCCACAATGCCCAGCTATTTTTTTGTTGCAGTTGCCATTGTTGTTTCTATTGTTTAGTGGGCCTCGTCTGAGTTCAAACCCGCCAGCCTGGATGTATGCAGCCAATGCCATAACCACTGTGCTACGGGTGCCCATCCAATGACCAGCTACTTGTTTATGCTTCATTATTGCACCATGTTGTGTCTTATCCAATGTTGGCTCAGCGTCTATTTTCCAAAGATGTTTGCTGAGTTAGTTAACATATGTGAAGTATGTGATATGGTGTGCTGTAAGCAATTTCTGCTTAGAGAAACAGTAGCTGCTGTCACCGGGTGTCACAGAGTGTGGTGGTACCATACCTGGCACTATCTAGAGTGGAATGTGAGGATGTATCCCACAACCTCTCAGCTTCGAGACCTTATCTGAGTCCCTTCCTTCCGTTGGCCTCAGTTCCTTATGTTCAAGTGTCCAAGCACCTGCTTCACAGGGGAGGGAGTAATGAGAATTACAAGAGAACATTTCAGGAAAGGCTAAAGCTTGGTAGAAGTGGGGAAAGTTTTACAACAGCCATAAAAAAGATGGAGACGACACATCTTTCATGTTTACCTAGATGGAGCTGGAACATATTCTTCTTAGTAAAGTATCTCAAGAATGGGAAAAAAACTATCCAATGTACTCAACACTACTATGAAATCTCATACGAATGGTAAAACATAACTGTAGTCCAGAAAGTAGAAGGGAAGAGAAGAGAGGGAGGGAAGGGGAGAGGTGGGAGGAGGGAGGGCATTTGGGTGGACCTTACCTAATGTGCATGATGCAATGGTACATTTCAAAAGTATTAAGAAAAGAGTGTAATTGTGATGGATGTGTTACTTAGTTCAATGTAAGCATTTCACATAGTATATCAAATCAGTACACTGAACCCCATAAATGCATCAATGTACATAGTTATGATTTAATAAAAACAAACAAACAAAAAAATAAAGCATAACCCATAGTTAACTGCAGCACCACCCCTGGCTTGAAAACTATTAAGGGGCATCATGTCAATGCTTGGCCCAACTAAAGAGTGCCTCATCTTGGTGTCATTTTGAGTGACAGCCATCCTATTTTGCAGACACTATAAAGGCTCACTCTAAGAAACTGCCATAGTTGCTGGGGCTGCGGACTCGAGCTACCTGCCACCGCACAGTCAGAGGACCCACTTCTGAGCTCTCTTGTTAGCTTATGCACTGGGGAACAGTTGTCATCAATAAACACTTGGTGTGTTCCTGGCAATGGCGAAAAATAAGTGGGCCAGTTAAAGTCCAGAAATTCTCTCTCTCTCTCTCTCTCTCTTTTTTTTTTTTTTTTTTTGAGATGGAGTTTTACCTTGTGGCCCTTGGTAGAGTGCCATGGTATCAGAACTTACAGCAACTTCGAACCTGGGGCTTACGAGATCCTCTTGCCTCAGCCTCCTGAGCAGCTGGGACTACAGGTGCCCCCCACAAAGCCCAGCTATTTCTTTAGAGACCAGGTCTTGCTCTAGCTCAAGTTGGTCTCGAACTCCTGAACTCAGGTGATCTACCCACCTCAGCCTCCCAGAGTGCTGAGATCATAGGCTCACTCAGCCCCAGAAATTCTCTTAAAGTTTCCAAAATATAGGACATTTTTACTATGATATATGAAATTCCTCTTGCAACAAGTGCCTTTTTAGTGAAAAATCGATAAATGCTCTTTTTATAAAATGAAAGTGATTAGTGGTTTGGACAGGGGTGTGTGTATGTGTGTGTGTGTGTGTGTGTGTGATTTTATAAGAGTTAAAAATAAATGTGGAGAGGAGAAAATGGACACAGTACTAAAAGTAGAACATATCCTTGATTCAGAGATGCAGGATTCTTTGTTAGCACTGTGTAGCTGAACTTCATGTTAGCACTGTGTAGCTGAACTTCATGTTAGCACTGTGTAGCTGAACTTCATGTTAGCACTGTGTAGCTGAACTTCATGTTAGCACTGTGTAGCTGAACTTCA
>CAUYPK010157389.1:0-31367 GCA_963574355.1 Loris lydekkerianus
GGGCCCTGCCATGTGCCTGAGGCCTTGTGCAACTTCCCGAACCTGACTAGAAGTAGATCCATCAAGCTGCTTCCGGGTAGCAACGACTCAGCAAGGCCCAGCCTGAAACTGCCTCTACCTAGATACAGCCAACATGGTACCATGCCATTGGCCCAACCCTGTCACACACCTCATCCCCCGCCTTCTTTCCCCACCCCTTCCCCACGCTCTATATAAGCAGCTGCTTGATGCAATAAAGTTGAGTTCCTGCTTAAAAAAAAAAAAAAAAGAAATGAAATCAGAAAGGAAGAGCAAAGAGAGGGAAGGAGGGAGAGGAGTGGGGCTTTGGTGTGTGCCACACCTTTTGGGCGCAAGACACGATTGTAAGAGGGACTTTACCTAAAAAATGCAATCAGTGTAACCTGGTTTATTGTACCCTGAATAAATCCCCAACAATAAAAAAAAAAAAAGAAAAGAAAAGAAAAAAGAAAATTTAGCCAGGGGTGGTGGCACACATCTGTAGTCCCAGCTACTCAGGAGGCTGGGGCAGGAGGACTGCTTGAGCCCAGCAGTTTGAGGATGCAGTGAGCAATGATTGCACCTGTGAATAGCCACTGAACTCTAGTCTGGGCAACAGAGCAAGACTCCCCTACTAAAATGAATGCAGGGATGCTTTCGCCCAACAATTCCAGTTCTAAGTACTTATCCCATCAATATATTTCCACATGAATGAAATGATGAGGATGTTTACGGCAATGCAGTTTGTAATAACAGATGCTGATGAAAAAAACCCTCAGATCCATCATCAGGAGACTTGTTAAATATTGACAAATCATAGTACAACCACACAATGAAACACTTATCTTATTTTTTTGAAGATAAGGCTTTTTTAATATTCTGATAGGAAAATTATATCCGAGGCTTATTGTTAAATTCAAAGAATAGCATATACATGGTTTAATGTTTCCACTTGAGTGAAAAAAATCCATCTATTTCAACTGTGTTTATAAATGCATAGACTTGGGTCTGGAAGGATGCTCAAGAATGTGGGTGACAAGAAACTGAATAATATGATTTTTTCTAGAGAAAAGTGCTAGGGCCCAAGGAAGACAAGGGCATAGTTTACTCAACATCCTCTTTTTATTGTGGCAAGATAGAAATAACATAAAATGGTTACCATCTTAACCATTTTTAAGCGTACAGTTCCGTGACGTCGAACTGAACAGATGGCTGTTTCATAACCATCACCACCAGTCACCTCCAGAAATTTTCTCTCTACAAAGCAAAACTCTGTACCTACTGACCACCAACTCCCTACTGCCCCAGCCTCAACCCCTGGTACCCACCACCCTATTTCTCATCTCTATGAACTTGGCTACTCTAGGGGCCTCATATAAGTGGAATGTTCAGTGTTTGTCCTTTTGTTTCTGGTGTATCATAACGTCTTCAAACACACTTTTCTATCTGTTAAGACCTCCTGGGGAACTTTTTAAAAAGTACTGAAGCCTAGGTCTAATCCCTAGAGTATTGATTTTCACCTGGTGTGCTGTGAATATGTTAAAGATCAAAATTAAATTATTTTAAAAAGAAAAAAAAAAAAAAGTCTGTGGTAGCCTGGTGTTGTGGCAGGCACCTGTAGTCATAGCTACTTGGGAGGCTGAGGCAAGAGAATTGCTTAAGCCCAAGAATTTGAGGTTGCTTGAACTGTAATACCACAGCATTCTACCAAAGGTGACATAGTGAAACTCTGTCTAAAAAAAAGTCTGTGAGCAGATGGAATATTCCAAACTTACTGCCCCTTCTAGACCAAGGGCATTAAGGAAGACATTTGAGGATAAGGAGGGAGTCCATGGTTGGTCAAGTCCAAAGGTCACAATAAGTCCATGGCCGTGCTGGGACTATGGTTCCTGAGAAGGTAGGTAAAGCCAGCTACTCCATCCCACCTCACTCTCCTCAGTGGGTTTTGCAAGTCAGCTTGTTTATTGTTACAAGAGAGAGTTGAAGAACCCTGTGGAGAAACCTCAACTGTGATCTCCCCTGGGGAAAGTTTTGTGGATCAAGGCATGAAGGGCCTTTCTCCTCCAGAGGAAAAGCCGGACCCCTTGGCTCTGGGCTAGGGCCATGTGCAGAGTTTAGTTCAGGCATCCTCAAACTTTTTAAACAGGGGGCCAATTCACTGTCCCTCAGACCATTGGAGGGCAGGACTATAGTTTAAAAAAAAAAAAAAAACTATGAACAAATTCCTATGCACACTGCACATATCTTATTTTGAAGTAAAAAAACAAAACAGGAACAAATACAATCACACCGCCTCATGTGGCCTGCAGGCCGCAGTTTGAGGACCCCTGGACTTTAGTTAAACCACACACATTTGGCAGCACAGAATGTGGCAGACAGAAACATGCCTTCCCTTGGCCAGCCAAGCAGAAGGACTCGGCAGCTGATGAAAGAGAGAAGCAAAGCAAGTGGTCTGGAGATGTGAACAGACTCTGGGGTTTGGAGCCTCAGGAAACGCCCAGACTTTGGGGAGAGCTGCGACTGTGCATGACCCTGGCAGGAAGCCCAGTGAGCAGTTTTCCCTGCAGGCAGCTCAGTCCTACAAGAAATATTTGGGGACTCTGGGAAGAACACAGAGACTCACAGGCCAACAGACTAAAATTTAAAAGCTATAAATCAAACTATCAAACTGCTAACTAAAATATGTTCTATTCTCCTACCTTGAACAAATGTACTTCCAAGACAACCTGGAAGGCCAGGTAAAATTGACACTCCTTGGACTCCTGAAAGGCCCTCACCAGAAGAATGCAAGAACCAGAACACACGGTTCATGCCCCCTTTGTCTTCTCACCCCATGGCTACCCCACCACTACCAACGTCTCTCATGCTCCCACCCACGGCCCCCACTGTGCACCTTTAAGCCTCAGCACACTCCTGTAAGCAGCCACCCAGTGGCCCATTACACTCACCTGAACAACCCAGTCTCCCCTTGCCTTTGCCTGGACCTGAAGCCCAGCGCTGAGGCCAAGTTATTCTGAGGTCACAGGAATCAAAGGATGATCACCAGGGAGAAGTGACAACAGTCTGGCCCAAGATGAGACCTCTGAAAGCCAGCCCCCAGCAGGACACCTCCTGCCTACATCTCCAGCTGGTGCAGAGATGGGAAAGCCCAAAGAAGCTTCCATGTGGCCCCAAATGCTGAATCCAGAGAGCTTCCTGGGTTCAGAGGAGTCCTGAACTAACTCTAATCTGGCTAGGGTGAAGACAGATTCCTGTGAGAGACAGAGAGATGCCCACTGCGGACAGCACCCCTGCTAGTAAATGTTAAAATATAAAGTTAGGGTTTGCACGCATGTGTGTGGATGTGTAGATGTGCAAAGGTATTAATGTGTGCTCTGGTGTGTGTATGTGTGGGCGTGGGCAGGTGTGAACATACAGGTGTATATATGTGAACATATATACATGTTCTTGCATGCATGTGCATGAATGTGTGTGCTCAGGTGTGTGTATGTGTGGGTGTGTGCTGGTGTGAACATACAGGTGTATATATGGTGGGTTCTTGCATGCATGTGCATGAATGTGTGTGTTCAGGTGTGTGTATGTGTGGGTGTGTGCTAGTGTGAATGTACAGGTGTATGTACGGTGGGTTCTTGCAGGTATGTGCAAGAATGTGTGTACTCTGGTGTGTGTGTGAGTGTGTGCTGGTGTGAACATACATGTGTATGTACAGTGGGTTCTTGCAGGCATGTGCAGGAATGTGTGTAGATGTACACACGTGCAGATGTGGGCTGTGCGTCTGCATATTGTGGCAGGAAAGGGAGTGTTCCCTGGGTGGTTTCCCTGCTGCCAGTGACCTGTCTTGGCCCCCAGCTTCCACTTGCTGAGTTGTCTGTCACAAGCTGTCTTTATTATCGAGATTTGTGATCCAAATGGACTCTTGGTGCTGACTCAAGTGAGCCTGCAGGTTGGTTCTGTGCTGGGCCAAGAAGCCACTTGCAAGTTCTTAAAGCAAGAGTGGTATTTTCCTGGTCATCTGTGTTCCCTGAAGCCAGTTGAATAGACCATTGAATTGGAACCTTGGGCCACCTGTCTCTATCAGCCAGGAACAAGAACCCCAGAGTGGCACAGGATTCATCAGTGACAAATGAGGCAAAGTTCAGAAAAGGCCTCATAAAACTGCACAGTTGGGGACTTGTTATCATTGCCGTCACTGTGATTCCTGCCATGTCTGTTTCTGTGCTTTGACTCCTCTCCCCAGAGGCTGTGGCTGCAGCACAGTGGCCTGCAGGACCCAAGTCCCCTGAGTTATGGTGTTCTTCCTTGCCAACTTCATCCTGTCCCTTGGTGTCTGGGGAAAGCAGGGGCTGTGCACTCTAGCTTACGTGAGGTTGCAGATGTGTGTTGTAACTCTGCCCACTTCAGTCTCTTTAACGGAGATAGGTAACTGGGGCACAGGGCGGGTGGAGGGAGCCATGGCACTTTCAGAGGTGAGGCTATCCTGAAAACAAAGAGCCTTGAGCCCCATGGCATTACAAGAAGGGAACAGGGCTCCTCAGGGATTTGGACAGAGGCATCTACAGAAGGAGCCACCACGGCTGGCTTTTCACACACCTGTCTTTGGTTTCTGCCTTACAGCCTGGTTTTAGCAAGAATCTTTGTCAGTTTAACCAGAACTCACCACCCTGTCACCCTCAATATCTGAAAAAAGTTCCTCACTCAATAGTTCTGGGTGATATCTGATCACCTTGGCCTGTCTTCAGCCAGAATTCCCCTCACACTTCATGTCTCCTCTTAATAATTTTCCATCCTTGACCCCCCACCCCATGTCTGGGCTATAAATCCCCACCTTTCTTTGCTGTATTCTGACTTGAGCCCAACCTTCCTCCCCCAGCGCACAACCCCATGCAGCTGTGGCCATGGCCCTGAATAAAGTCTGCCTGAAACTCTTTTAACAAGTGTTGGAATAATTTTTCATGTATATACATATTGTATATCTCAAGAGATTTTTCAACGTGAAAATGTATTTTCTTCTTGCCCATTGAGTTCTTGATTAAGCCTCCAGCACATCTAGGAAAAGCTTTTGTGAGGACAGAGACTGTGGTGGGTTTGTGGGTGAGATGGGAGCCAAGATGCCAGGTGTCACGTCCCATGCTTTTCAGGCGACATAATCCTTAAGATTTTTAAAACACCCAAAATCAAG
The DNA here is from genome assembly GCA_963574355.1 of Loris lydekkerianus. Lineage (NCBI taxonomy): Eukaryota > Metazoa > Chordata > Mammalia > Primates > Lorisidae > Loris > Loris lydekkerianus. The sequence goes on from CAUYPK010157389.1 coordinate 5,177, forward strand.
TCCATTCCATCAGTGTTTTCAGGCGCCCAGGGATCGCAGCTGGTGGGGCAGTTAGAGGCTGCAGTAGCAAAGGGTGAACGGAACCCTGGAAAAGGTGCCTGAGGCACCAGATCATTTTTAAGCAGGCCTTTTCCTTCCTGAGGTTTAGAACTTCAGGAGAGCATCCCACCTACTCTTCAGGTGTCCTTCTGCTGAGTACCTGCAGGCACTACGAGACAAAGCCCACCAGGGCATTGGAAGATACAAGCACCTAACTAAAGCACCAGAGCCCAAGAAGAGGACAAAAGTGGAAGTGAGAGGCATTAATTTGGGGACAGATTATGAATATGGTGTTTTAAACATTCACCTCCTATGACATGACCCTGGCAGAGAGTTATGCCCAATATGTTCACAATCTCTGCAACCAACTCTCCATTAAAGTCGAGGAAAGCTACCCAATGCCTTCCAAAACCATGGAGGAGTTGCAGCTGCCAGACCAAGACAACAAAATGGTCCTGGACTCAGTCTTTACCACCCACCAGCGACTGGTTCAGATCCATGGTTTTAGTGCTACATTTGCAGAGATTCTCTTGGAAATAATCCAAAGCAATCTTCCTGAAGGAGTCAGATTGCTAGTGAAGGAGGAGACTGAAGACTTCAAGGGAGGGTTCAAAGCTCACCAGAACCGGAAGAACTGTTGGCCAAGCTGAACTAGCTACTGCAGACCTGCAGTGTGCCAGCAGTGGTCACACTGAGTGCCAAGGAGAGGAGCTTCCAGGGTAGTCACAGTTAAGCAGGAGACGGGAGACCCTTAGATTCCCTAAATTCTCATTCCTACCGCCAGGAATGCCTTCTCTCCTCTGTGGCACGGCTCTGCTTCCAGTTGTTACAACCAACCTAATTATCCTTCATCTAATAAAAATTTGCTATTGCTGAAAAAAAAAAAAAAAAAGATTTTAAAAACACCCAATTAAAGATTCTGATCCAACTCCATATAGAAAGACACTCAGACTAGTGTTTAACCGGACTTGTTTCTCGCGGTCCGAGGCAGTGACCCGCTTAGTTTAATCACCTCCAGACTGACCGCTCACGCCTCACCAAGCGCTCTCCAGGCCGCAGCAAGGTCAGAGGTCTGCGGAGAACTTGCTTCTGCCGACATCAGGCCACCACCTGACCAGCGCCCTCCCCCACCCATACACACACCCGGAGCGGGAAAACCCTGCGTTCCTCCCTCCCCTGCCACCTTCTTAGGATAAACCAGAACCACACGCCGCGCGCCTAACGGCTCAGGCCGGAAGGCCCCAGCTGCCTGGGCGCAGGCCGGAAGCCTCCCGGGCGCGGGGCGCCGGCCGGGGAAGGGGCGGGCGCAGGCGGCGGCCAACCGGGAGGATGCACGCGGGGCTCCTGGGGCTCTGGGCCCTGCTGCAGGCTGCTGAACAGAGCGCGCGTGAGTGCCGCGCCGCCACCCCCCAACTCCCACCCACCTCGGCGTCTGGGCGGCTTTTGCAGTCCTGTCCTGGTGGGCAGCCTGCGGTGGCCAGCGCTAAGCCCTGCGTGCGGGTGCTTGCACTGTGGTAACCACACCGCCTGCCGAGCACGCCCACCCAGTTCCCAGAAGATGCCCGCGGATGTGCGATCCCGCGCGGATGCACGACTTCCCCCGACCCCTCCACCCCTGCACGATCCCGCGTGGATGCACGACTTCCCCCGACCCCTCCACCCCTGCACGATCCCGAGCGGATGCACGACTTCCCCCGGCCCCTGCACCCCTGCACGATCCAGAGCGGATGCACGACTTCCCCCGACCCCTCCACCCCTGCACGATCCCGCGCGGATGCACGACTTCCCCCGACCCCTGCACGATCCGGCGTGGATGCATGGCCTCCCCAGACTAATGCTGGGAGGCCGCTGAAGGGAGGGATGGCGGAACCTGGAGACAGGGGCTCGGGGCTTGGGACAGAGGTCTGAGTCTGCCTGGGACACGTGAAGGATGAAGGGCCTAGCCCACTGTGGTGAAGCAAGATGGCCACGCTTTTTGCGCGGTTCTGGTTTGAATTTGTAACCCTTTCGGTGCTGGAGGAGTGTCCCAGCCCACTTCCGCTGGGCTCCCGGGGGAGGGGCTTCCTGGGCCGGTCGTGGAAGGACAGGGGACCTTAATGAGGTTCCAGCCAGCGTCCAGACCCTGGAGGACCCGGCGGGCTCCGGCTCCGACCTTTACACGGTGTTCGCACTGCGTCCCGCCTGCCCCACTGTTTCAAAGGAGCGCTGACAGGACTCGCACCGAGGAGGAGTCAGCGCGACGTTGGTCCCTGTGCTCCGGCCGGGAAGGGCTGAGACTAGCAGCGCCCCGGTGTCGGCCCCTCCCAGGCGGTCCAGGAGACGCCTTTCTCACCTTCCCTGTCCGGCCCGGCCCCAGCGTCCTCTAGCCTGGGTAGCCCCCTCAGGGTGTGGCCAGCTGACTCCTCCAAAGGCTTTCTGTGCTTGGGAGGCCCTGTGGGCCGAGTGTGTGGCAGGACCCTCGGGATGGCTGTAGCGCTGGACAGAGCCCGGGGAGCCCTGACCACTCTGTCCAGTGCTGAGCAGTTGGCAGGCGCATCTCGGGCAGCGCAGCCTGTACTCCACTTAGAACTTTTCTGTTGGAAATCCAAGTGAGCGTCACGGCACACGTTCTTTCTGTGTGTTGCGAGGGCCTGTGCATTCACCTCGGTGTCATTCCCGTACAACCCTCAGGAGTGGTAGCGCCACCATGGGGTTGTTTCAAAGGAGTTGTCCCCATTTGAAAGATGGCCAAGGCAGACCTCACAGAGTGAGCTGTGACGATGGACATCCGAGTGTGGCCCAGGTGTGGCAGCCAGTGACAGTTCAGTAAGACTAGACTGACTGTTGATTGGGGAATGTGGAACTCGACCCTACCATCATTTAAAAATTAAAGTAAAAAACGGAGAGGAGGTTTCTGATTGCTTGAGCACATCCTGGGTGCCAGGTACGTCACCATGTTGTTGGGTATAATCCAGCAGCTCCTGTCACAGACCACAGTGTCTGATCATCGATGTGTGCCTGTCTCCGCTTCCTCTGCTGGGCCTGGGCTTTGTCAAGACTCCTCACTGGAGTCTTGCTGGCAGTGGGGACCCTGCGTTGGGTGGTGACTGTTAGGTTTCATTTTTATTTTGTTTTAATGATTTGGTCAGTCATATACGGCCACACAAGGAGGCTCAGGAGAACATCGTCCTCACATAGCCTAGGACAGGAAGCAGGGTACTCCACACAGGTCCACACAGGAGAGACCCCAGGGAGGTCAGGAGGCCAAGGCCAGAACCGTCTCAAAGAGACAGGACAGGGTGGATAATTTAAACTGGCTAGTTTGGATAATTCCAGTGGGCTTTGGCCCATAAGGGTGCTCCCTAGCCTCCTGGTGATGCCTGCCAGACAGAGGAAGTGTGGCTCAGGGCAGATTAGTTTGCAGACCATACACGTGTTCCTCTCTGGGCCCTTTGCTATCTCAAAGAACTGACTATCCCAGGAGGGCCAGTGTCTCCCCAGGGAGGAAGGTTTTTAAGATATAAAAACATCAGACATACAGAGAATTTAAAAACACTTGCAGAGCAGTTACCCAGTCTCTCTGCAGCCTGCCAATAGGCTTCTCACCATTCTCTCCCCAGGCCTCTGCGCCGTGGTTTACTACTTCACCACAGGACGACTCCTGTGGGGGTGGCTGGCCCTTTCCATCCTCCTGCCTGGCTTCTTGGTACAGGGCCTGAGCTACTTGTGGTTCCGAGCAGACGGGCATCAAGGGCATTACTCGCTGGTGACACTGCATGTGCTACAGCTTGGTGTTTGGAAGCGGTAAGAATAGCAGCCCCTTTTCACCTGGAGAGAGAGAGTGCATGTGCATGAGTGAAGGTTTCCTCTGCCCTGTGCATTTCATCCCTTAGATGGTGAAAGTTCAGGACTGTGAGAGGTTCTTCAGCCCCTGCTCTGGTATTGGCATCACCTCATCCAGCCTGCACTTCCTAGAAAATCTCTAATGGTGGGAAGGGGGCTCTTTCTGGATGCAGCTGTGACCTTGTCAAACTCTGTTCTGCTAAGTTTTTACAGTTTTTTCTGTAAAGCAGCAGCCAGGGCTGGATCTGATGCCAAGTGGACTCAACTGTGGTCCACAGGTCACCTCTGCAGGTGAGGGCTCAAAGCATCTGTATACAAGATGCTGTCAAAAGAGACGTCATGGTAAGTTCACATCACTGCACATTCCAGCTTTCAGCTACCTCATAACCCATAGGGCTGATAGGAGTTTTTAAAAAGGAGAAAAATTTGAGGGTCAGATCAGTGACACCCCACAGCTTCAGTGTTTGTGCAATTGTAGACCCCGAGGGCTGGAACACTGTTTGAGGAGTCATTTCCAGGTGCTGTCCAATTTCTGCCTTCGGATTATCCCAAAGGCTTTTTCTGAAGGTGCTGAAATGAGTCTGAGGCACAAGCCCCATGAGAATCAGTGTTAAGGGGAATGAAGCTGTCCCACACAGAGTAGAACTCAGGTAGGAGTTAGAGAGTGCTTCTGAGAAAGACCTCAAGCAACCACTCCCAGACCAGCCTGAGCAAAATCAAGACCCCATCTTTAGAAAAACTGAGGCAAGAGAATTGCTTGAGCCCAACAGTTGGAGGTTGTTGTGAGCTATGACGCCATGGCACTCTACCCAGGGTGACAGCTTAAGACTCTGTCTCGAAAGAAAGGAAGGAAGAAAGTGAGTCAGGTACTGTAAACAAACATTTGAGAGCTCAAAACGAGATTTAAGCCAATAGCTTGAAGGAGCTTCCTGAATAATTGTCAGATCAATCTACCTTCTGGGAATCTGCGAGGATGCTTGACCCCATCTAATCTGCTGCCTTCCCCAGGTGTTTGATGGTGGAGAACACACTCTGGTCTTCCCAATGTGCTTGAAAAGCTTCTTAAGTGATGCCATGATTTTCTGGTAGATATTTAAAAATAATTGGAATAATCTGATATATATTAAAGAACTAATCAGATAAATAGAGACATGCAAATTAGAAATTAGGAAAAATTAGTCAAGTCATGTCTGTTTATTGTTATTTTCAGAAGAAAGTTAAGGTGACTAAAAAAAATACACCTAGGGTGGCTCCTGTGGCTCAGTGAGTAGGGCACCGGCTCCATATACTGAGGGTGGTGGGTTCAAACCCAACCACAGCCAAACTGCAAAAAAAAAAAAAAAAATAGCCAGGCATGGTGGCAGGCGCCTATAATCCCAGCTGCTCGAGAGGCTGAGGCAAGAAAACCGCCTAAGCCCAAGGATTTGGAGGTTGCTATGAGCTGTGACACCACAGAACTCTATCGAGGGTTAATAAGTGAAACTCTGTCTCAAAAAAAGAAAAAATTCAAAAAAAAAAAAAAATACACATAATTCAAAAAGAAAAAAAAAAAATCAGAGAAGTGAGAAAAGCCAGGGAAAGAAAGAAAATGTTAGAAAACAAAATTAAGCTAGAATGGACAGTTAGTAGAGGTGACCCACAAATTTGACTGTAAGCTTTACAATAGCCAGTACAGACCACACGGTTTGCTGTGTTTCTAAGATGGAAAATAAGCCCTAGGCCAGGTGTGTTGCTCACACCTGTAATCCCAGCACTCTGGAAGGCCAAGATGGAAGGATAGCCTAAGCAAAAGAGAGACCCTGTCTACTAAAAATAGAAAAAACTAGCTGGATGCTGTCACGGATGGGTGTATTCCCAACTACTCGGGAGGCTGAGGCAGAAGGATCTCCCAGGAGTTTGAAGTTAGTATGAGCTGTGATGCCATGGCTCTCTGTCCAGGGAAACAGAGATTGAGATTCTGTCTCAAAAATAAATTAATAGAGAAAGCATTGAAATTTCAAATACAAAACATTAGGTCTATTCCTCATTCTGAAAGTAGCATATTGAGTTCTCACCAAAAACATTATAAAAATAATAATTTGCATTCTCACCCTCCCAAAAAATAATAATAGTAATAATATCATGTTTTTAAGCAAATCCAATTTTGCAATTTGCAGATCAGCAATAGCATCTGTAGGGGGAGCCGAAACAATGGTGTTTTGCCCAATCCTCCCTTGCGTAAGAATGGATCCCTTTGAGAGATTTTTTTTTTTTTTTTGAGACAGAGTCCCACTTTGTCACCTTAGGTAGAGTACCATGGCATCACAGCTCACAACAACCTTAGACTCCTGGGCTCAAGCGATTCTCTTGCCTCAGCCTCCCAAGTAGCTGGGACTATAAGCACCCACCTCAACACCTGGCTGTTTTTAGAGATGGGGTCTTGCTCTGGCTCAGTCTGGTCTCGAACCTGTGAGCTCAGGCAATCCATCCACCTCGGCCTCCCAGACTGCTGGGATTGCAGAGGCATGAGTCACCAGCCCAGCCCCTTTGAGAGATTTCTTAATGAAATGCAAAAGCATCTACTAACAGAGAAATCCATGAAACACAAAACTTCTCAACATAAAGTTACTTATAAAAGGCAGACACAGTGGCTCACGCCTGTAATCCTAGCACTCTGAGAGGCCAAGGCAGATGGATTGCCTGAGCTCAGAAGTTCAAGACCAGCCTGAACAAGAGTGAGACCCAGTCTCTATTATAAACAAGAAAACTAACTGGACGTTGTGTCAGGCACCTGTGGTTCCACCTATTCAGGAGGCTGAAGCAAGAGGATCTCTTGAGCCTAAGAGTTTGAGGTTGCTGTGAGCTGTGACCTGGTGACGCAGGGGCCAGACGTAGGGCTTGAGTCTCAGAGGACCTAGTGACCAAAGCCCTACACTTTCCATATCAGCTCTCCCCTGGGCTCCCCACAGCTGTCCAAGAGTCTCAGCTTACTTCCTCTCTCTGCAGTGGGTTCCAAATACCCCTTTTCAGAAAACCATGTGGCCAAGTTCTAACTTGTCCTCTGTTTCTTACCAGGAGGCCCAACAACTCAGTGGGACCATCAGAGCCTCAGGGCCTATGTCCAGACTCACTTTCCACACAGACTGTTCCCAGATGAGGGACTCCCTATTTCGATTCCCTGCCCCTGTTCCACTGTCCCCACACACTCCTTCAGGCTCCTCCTGCCCCATCTGTCTGTCCAGAGCTTGCCCATCCCTCTCTTCCAGGAAGCCCTCCACAGCCACCTCATCTCTCATCAGGACTCTGACCCCACCACTAACCAAACCGCTCATTTCTATCCGTTCTTCCTACTTAACTTTTCACTCTTGTCTCTTTTCTTTCCATAACTGAATCACAGCCTTCCAGAGAGCACCTTTCATTTCTCTCACTGCTTCTGTGATCTGTGCAAATGGGGAAAGCCCAACAAAGACGTATATTGAACACACGAAGCTTCCTGGGAGGATAACAAGAGGACCCCTCCCTCCTGTAACAGGGACAAATGGTTTGGGAGTGAAAGGAAAACTACAGGCTACCTTCAGGGTTACATTTGGGGTGGGAGGAGTCATATGTTTTTCCTTAACATTTAGTTTGTGTCAGAAATCCTGATTTGGTAAAAAATCAGTTCATGGCAGGATTCCACATCACAGAAAAGGAAAGCTGTTTTCTTAAGCATCTTTCCTGGGAACTCAACACCACAAATAAAGCCATTTCAAAGAGGACCCCTGCCTTCTGTTCTAGATGTGGAAATGTTGGCCAAAGATCAGAGTCCAGCTTGTCATCTGCACATTCAGGGTCTTGGGGAGCTTTACCAGGTGACCAAGACACACCCAGCTCAGATTCAGGGCTTGGCAAATAGAAATGGCCTCCACTTTTTCTTAACTTGGACAAGGTGGGGAAACAGAGTCTCAGATGAGTTTCCCAGGCTGCAAGCAGGTGTGGACGTCCTCCTGGCTGCTGCTGCGCAGACATGGGAAGGACACTGACATCTTAGCCTGGGGAAATGCAGAGCCAGGGAGCCCCAGGGTGCTGAGGTGTGGCACCCATGCTGTGTGGGTGGTGGCTCGGGCCACTTTCTAGGCAGCTTTTCCAAGGTGGAGGACGCAGGAAAGGTCTCAAGGACGAATGTTTGAGAAGCAGAATGAAGCGCATTTTCTGGCTTCTTTCCCTGGTGTTTGGTTTGTTTCCTAGACCCAAGCAGGGTCCCCTGGAAGGGGCTGAGCTGTGTGGCCTGTGGCCCTATAGACCTGTGACAGACTGCTTCCTGCTGTCCTGTGAGGCCTGCTTTGCAAGGGCCTCCAAGGGCAGCCGCCTCTGACCTTATGTGCCGTGGCCTCATTTCAGTACATGACGTGCAGTCTCCACCATCCTTCCCCAGCCCGCTCTCCTTGTTGCCTGGTCCTCAGCCCCCAACCACTTGCCGGGGCCTCCCTCTCCCACCCAGGCTCTACGTGGGAGCAATTGCCCCACGATCCCATCCTCGGGCCCCTGCTGCTCCCACACAGTCTCCTGTGGTCACCTCCAGCCCCTCAACATAACTGGTCATCCAGTCATCTCTGTGTGAGGAACCCTCACTTTTCTGACTGCTGAGGACATTCGTGTTCTAACCAATCCATCACCCCTCAACTGGCTTATATATCAGTGGCATCACCATTTCCATGTCGTTTAGACCCAGAATCTCAAAGCCACCTCAGCCTTCCCTTATCACCCTGCTCAGTGCTCAAGTACTGGACTCAGGCCCCGTGTTTCCCATTCCTAAGGCTCCCCTGACTCAGCCCTTTATAACTGCCCAAGGCACTATATCAGCTTTCCTCCCTACCTTCACGTGCATGTGCACATACTACATGCATGTGCACATGGTATGCACATTACACATGCACACCCATACACAGGTATGCACACTGCACATGTGTATACATGCACGGAACTCTTACATGTATACTTGCACATGCACTCATGCACACATGCACATGTGTATACGTGTACACTGCAGTCGTGCACACATGCATGTGTATACATGCATACTGCACTTGTATTCACATGCACACAAGCATCACACACACAGATCCTCACACACACTGCGCAGAGACACATTCCCATACACAGTGCATGCACCTCTGCCAAATTCATTTCTCCAGAGCAAAATCCAAATCCTGTAGCCTGAAATTCAAGGCCAAGATGAACTTCCCTGGGACCCCATCAGCCCTTGGCCTCCCAACATACTTCAGCACCCAGCGAAGCCCCAGATACTTCTCCCCCCATCTGCTGTTTGTGTGCCCCAGTGTTAGTGGCACAGAAAGTTCTACACTCTCTGAGGATGTGTGCGAGGGTTTTCTCACCTCTAAAGAAACGACTGCCAGCATTGCCTTGCAGCAAACATCCATTGAGTAAATTAATTCCCATCCCAAGAGGTTCTGGGGTGGAGACGCAGGTTGGGGTGGCCATGGCAGGTCCCAGCCCCCTCTGCCCATGGGCCTCCTGGATATTGGAAGCGTGTGCCTTTGCTGAGCACCTCGAGGTTCAGGCATGTCTATTGGAACGGAGGTCTTTGTCTTGGAATCAGAGCATGGCAACAGCCGAATTGATGACTGGGTGACTCTGGTAAGGACATAGGATCTTCTTTAGAATGCTATATATCGCCTAAAAAGGGATGTCCTGTTGGAGCTCATTGCCGTCACTGTGCCCTTTGCTTTTCTTTAGGCACTGGGACGCTGCACAGACCACTCTGTCAAAGGAGCAGGATGCCCCATGTCTGGGCCAGCTTTGGCTGCAGGAGGCCGACCTGTCAGCCCTGCGCCTCTTGGAGAACCTGCTGCAGACAGGGCCACACCTGCTGCTGCAGACATATGTCTTCCTGGCCTCAGACTTCAAGGCCATTGTGCCAGGTGAGTCGGGAAACACAGACTACCTGACTGGATGGGCTGGTGGTGGCAGGAATGTGAGCCTCAATTAGCAAAACACTCCCATCTGCCTGAGGGAATTAAGGTATGGCAAAGCTCACTAGGCCAAGATGATGGTGAAAATTGACTTTTGTTTGGGCACTTAGTTCTTTCTTGGGAGTTAGGTTCTAAAGTCAGTCTGTAAGATAGAAATTGGGCATAATTAAAATTATCTTGGAAATCCTTTGGGAAGGCTATTATTCAGTGAAATTAGTGCATCTGTTTTTCCTGTATCTTTAGTTATTAGAATAGCTCTTGGTGCAGCCAGAGGCTTAGGCCCCAAGAGCCACATGGAAGCTGAAAACAACTCAGGACCCAGCAAGGATGTGTTTCCAGCTCCCATGGGGCATCCACATTCTTGTTCTCTTTCTTCAGATTGCTTCTCGCAATACCCTCCCCTCCCTCCTTTTCCCTCCCCTCTTCCCTCTTTTCTGAACACCCACAATTGTATGTGCATAAACTTAAATGCTTAAAATATGTGGCTGATCTCTTCTTCCACGCATCTTTATCAGAAGGCCTGACATTATCTTATGTTCTCGTTCTAGTTTTTTTATTAAACCTTCTTCATAAAAATTGAACAGCAAAATATGTTTTGGATAGGGCACTGTTCTGAGCCTTGCAGGATCTGCTTGGTTATGAACAGAACTTGGGCCAGAGGGCTTGGAGGACCAGGCACTAGGACATCGTCCTTAAACAGCATGGAAAGAAAGAGCCCAGGCCATTTGCTGAGTAGGAAAGTCCAGTGTATCATCATGCAGTGAAATTCCCTGTGTACCCTCCTTTCATCCTGTATAGAGACCTGTGTTCACACTCAGAGTTGCAGAGTTGTTGTGTTACCCACCAGTCAAGGTGCTTGGTTATTTATACCCTCTGTGGAGCCAAGTTTTAATAAGAGGTTACACATTCCAGTAAAGAAGGGCCATGAAGGAATCGTCACATGATGCTGTTGGAGCCATCAGTGCCTACGATGTTTTCCACTTCCCTTCCAGGGGTGAGTGCCCTCCTCTCCTGGTCCTCCCTGTCCTGGGCCCTGGTGTCCTACACTCACTTCCTGGGCTTCATGAAGCCAGGCCCCCTGGCCACACCGTGCGCTGCGCTCTTCTGTCAGCAGCTCTGGAGGATGGGCATGCTGGGGACCCGTGTCCTGAGCCTGGCTCTGTTCTGTAGAGCTTACCACATTTGGGTTTTCGTTGTTGGAGGTAAGCTGAGCTTATGATCTAAATATCTATTCCTTTGTAACAAACCATTCCAGAACTGAGTGCCTTGAAAATGACCATTTATGATCACCAATTACTTCTGGGGGCTGGATGGGCTCTGCTGGGCAGTTCTTGCTTTGGGGGACCTCCGCAGTTGTAGCCGGGTAGCAGTTACCTGGACTCAAAGGCAGACTTGATGGGGATGGATGTACAGATGACATCTTTACTTTCTTGTCTGATACCTGGTGGTCTTCTTGTGGCCTGGGCTCATACTTAGCCATAGGAAATTCCAAGAGAAAAGAATTAAAGTCTGCCAGTCTCAAAAAATAGGCCCAGAACTGGCTCAGCATTGCTTCGCTGTAGCCTACTGACCAAAGCAGCCATGGCCAGCCCAGTTGCAAGAGCATGGTGGACAGTCCTGCTGTCCAGAGGGAGTCATGTGTGCTGGCTCCCTGTGGAGATGCACAACCATAGATGACTCCTCAGAAGACTGTTCTGTGTCAGGCTGAAATCTTTTCTATAGAACTGTTACTCAAACAGGAGGGAGGTACAGGGGACCACCTGCCCTTACTCAATACAATAATACCCTTTATTGTGTTCCTCCTGATAGACTCCAAGTGCGCCATTTCCTTCTAAGGTAATCTTGGACATCTTCCCTGTTCCAAATAGGACAGCTCTTCTGAACCCCAGCTCCCTCCTCCCTTAGTCTGGCTGCACACAGATATGAATGGTGATGACAGGAAGTCTGTCTGGCTGTGCAGATTCCCTGAATAGGGCCTGTGTGTTCCTGCCAAGGAAAACTATCTTCTCTGTCACCAGTGAATATACTATGCAAGGAGGGACAGTGTACTCTTGTTTTAAGAGAACTGGGGACATTGAGAAATATTTGGCCCTTGGGAGGAAAGCAAACATCAGATACAGTTATTGGCAGAAAAGAGAATTTTTTTTAAAAAATATGCTGTTAAGGAGAAAATAGCTATTTTTTACTCTTTTTTTTTTAATTCAGTTCAAATGTCAGGATGATATTGTTAATAATAAAATATAAGAGCTGGACCACACAGGGTTCTTTCCCTTGGGTGTGAAGGGTTTTGCTCTTATAGTAACAATTTTAAAATAGTGGACAGTTTCATAATTGCCTCCTTAAACATATTCTGGAACTAGAAGGGTGTAAATCCATAATATTTGGTCAGTATCGTTGAAGCTGGTCTTTGTTTTCTCATGTTCAAATTAGGTCAGTTGCCCTTACTAAGAATCAAATGGGATAATCCATGCAAAGATAAACTGGGTGGCTTTCCTGTGGCCCTGGAATCTGTTTGGGGTTTTGATGTTTCTTCTTGGATGCTGAGTGAGAAGTGGGTGGAGCAGAAAGGAGGGCTTTGGCCCCTGGTCTCTGTGTCCTCACCTCAGCCCCTTCAGGCTCTCCAGGTGACCCTGGCTCCTGGCCTCTCCCCAGGTGCCCATTGGCTGGTGATGACCTTCTGGCTTGTCGCGCAGCAGAGTGACATCATCGACAGCACCTGCCACTGGAGGCTGTTCAACCTGCTTGTGGGGGCTGTGTACATCCTCTGCTACCTCAACTTCTGGGACAGCCCTTCCAGAAATAGGATGGTCACATTCTACATGGCAAGTAGAGATGGAAATTTTCTTTAATCCTGACTTTTGTGGCATATATAGCATGTAGTGTGTGTGTGTGTGTGTGTGCACTGGTGTATGCACAACTAGCAAAAAAAGAATAGCCTAGTTTTAGAAAACATTCCAAAAGGAATTATAGCCTTGAACAGAGATGACAAACTTTGAAAGTAGTAACCTGACGTCCATCTATTGACCCAGGTCACTGGCAGCAGCTGAGGCGTGTTTGGTAGGTTGTCTCTGCTGAGTTTGATCACAGCTGACCTGTGAGTGTTCCCACTCCGTGTCTTTGCTGATCACCTTGATTCGTACTCATTGTTTATTGCTGAGTGCTAGGCGTGGTCCTAGGCAGAGTGGGAAGCACACAGGCGGCCTGTGGCCTGTCTGCCTTCAAGCTGCTTTTAGCCCAGTAGAGAAGATTTCTACCTATCTTTTCTAGTTCATAATAGTTGTTAAGCACATGTACCCAAATACCCACCTTTTGGGTATTCTTTTGGTTATTTAAATGGGTACCACAAGATGAAAAATGTTTGGGCTCCCAGGAGTACCTGTCAGTACTGCTTCCCACCAAGATAACTAGAGACACTTTTATTATTTATTTATTTATTTTTGAGATAGTCTCACTTTGTCACCCTTGGTAGGGTGCCGTGGGGTCACAACTCAGCAACCTCAAATTCTTGGGTTCAAGCAATTATCTTGCCTCAGCCTCCCAAGTACCTGGGACTACAGGCACCCACCACAGCACTTGGCTATTTTTAGATACAGGGTCTTGCTCTTGCTCAGGCTGGTCTCCAACCGGTGAGCTCAGGCAATCCACCCACCTCGGTCTCTGGAGTGCTGGGATTACAGGTGTGAGCCACCACGCCTGGCCTGAGAGACACTTTCAGTTGGAAGGTTTGAGTTGAGCTGCATCATGATAAGCAGAGGAGAGAAAACAGCCACTGCGTCAGGGGGACGGGTTTTGGAGTGAGGCAACATTGCGCCTGGGCCCACTGTGCAGGCTGCTACTCCCAGCTGACTTTGGCCAAGCATTGAAACTCTGCAGACCCAAGTCCTTGATGCCCTGTGATCATCCGAAAGCACTACCTTCCACTAAGGTTGTCGGACCCTCCCTGGCCAGGTCCTGCCAACTCCAGCTCTGGGCACAGCAGCACATGCCTGAGAGGCTGGCAGAGTCTAGCCCAAGGCTGACCAAACCTCTCCACCTTTGCTAAACCCATTGAGGGCTAGTGGGGAGAACAGCACTCTGACACCCCTGCAAGTGAAAACCTAAGGTTAGGTTTCACGCCTAGGACTCAGCAATAAACACTGAGTAAGAATCAAGGAAGGTTCAAACTGGAATGGGGGCACTGTTCTCTGTGCCTTGTTGGGAGCAGAACCAAATTTCTCATCTCTTTCTGACAGGAGACAGGAGTCATCATATTAAAACAGGGTACTCAGCAGGCTTCCAGAGTGATCACAAATGTGCAATGTGTGTATCTCAAGGAGACAATTCTCAGGTTCTTGAGAAAACAGTTCTGGCTGGCACAAGATTTACATCTCAAAGGGCAGAGAAATGATTTACAATTGCAAGCTTTTTAAAGTATAATAACTGCTCTGAGAGGGTGTTGTGGGCCCTATTCACCCATCACCCAAGTTTTGGCTAGAACTGGACAGTAAATTCTCCTGGCAGTGCTGAGCTTTCTTAGGGAGGAACTTAAAGAAGACTGGAGTCTTTATCCCCAGGATGCGGCCTGGAGCTCTTAGAGACCATTCAAGTGTTTGTTCAAGTCTCTCAGTCTGGGAAGGCAGACGGAATCACTTGTGCAGCAGGTCTACAGTCTTTGTTGGTGATGGGTGAGGCCTCACTGCTGAGAATAGGGCTCAGTGTGGGGAAGGAGAGACCCTTTGTCCAGGGAGTACCATTTCAGGGGCAGGCAGTATGTTGGAAGATAACTCCAGAAAGGAAATTAGGGCTAAATGGTAAACAGGACTGCCCTCATTGTCAAGGAGAGGATGCTTGGCCCTAAAGTTAACATGAGGCTATTTTGAGGTACATTAGGGAAAATGACCAGGCCCAGTCTGTGTGTGCAGCAGGTCACCTGGCACGGGTGAGGAGGAGACATTGCAGAGAGGATGCCTGGGCAGGCACCACTGGGCCAGAACCACGAAAGTGACAGGAAATACAGGAAAAGATGATGGGGTTGTGACAGACTTAGGAATCTGAATCTTAAGAACCAGATAGCTAAAAAAAAAAAAAAGCCAGACAGCTGATGGCATATAATTAAGGAGTAGAGACTCCCAAGATCTCTGCACTCAGGGACGCAGAGTGGGCATCCTTAGGTCTCCCAAGCAACTTCTTGTAAGTTTATGCTTCTGTCCTTATTTGAATTCTCAAGAGTTAAAATAAAGCCAATGAATTACCATGGCACATCTATTGAAGACTTTAGCAAATCAGTATTATAATTTAGTTTTTATTTTTTAATGTCTCATACATGGTATTTAAATACATCCTTGAGTTGTGTCAAGTTGATTTGATTATTTTAGTAAATAAATATGTCTTTTTATTTAGAAATTAGAAGCCAGAGTCAATAAACCAGCCCCGGCATGGGAAGAGCCTTCTGGGAGAGGCTGGTGTGGTGCCTCTGCTGCTGCCACCTGGTGGCTGCAGGGCAGATTTACCTTAAATATGTGAAGGAAAAACAAATTCTGAAGTCATGATGGAGGTTTGTGACTCTGGCTCCCTGGCATTCAGTGATACGAGAGCTCTGCAGAGGCTTCTAAATCGTGTTAAAACATTAACTCGTGCCTGCAGTTATGAGGATGGAGGCTCAGATCAAGTAGAAACTAAGAGTGTCCTCTCTCAGCCCAACCTGGCTCACTACCAGATTTGAGTGGGGTCTTTACATTTCCTGTGCACTTGGGATGTTTCAGACAGTGTAGTGAACTGAGAACTGAGAGACAGACTGTTTGCCAGAGAAGTTCTCACTGGGACCATGGCCCTGCTTCTGGGATGGCCCCGAAAACAAAAGGGACAGCCTCAGACGTGCAAGATGGGGAGCTCTCTATGGCTTTGCACCTGGAGAGGTGTGGTGACTCTTCCCTCGGTCCCACAGGTGATGCTGCTGGAGAATGTTATCCTTCTGCTGTTGGCCACTGACTTTCCCCAGGGGGCACCGTGGACTGGCCTGTGCACTATTGCAGGGGTCCTGTCTGGATTTCTGATTGGTAAGACCCAGTGTAACCTTACCTGTATTGATCTCCTGGATCTATTTTCTTACTCAAAGGTCAGGAAATTGAACTCAGACAGGTGAGCTGGAGATGGGGGAACAGAGCTCATTGGGCTTCCTGACTCAAAGGTCAGGAAATTGAACTCAGACAGGTGAGCTGGAGATGGGGGAACAGAGCTCATGCAGGGCTGTCCCCACCAGCATGAGAAACTGAGCTCAGCCCTGGCTGCGTGCTTGGCTGGCTCAGATCCTCCAGCTGAGTTGGGACTGTCCACTCCTGCCCCAAAGGTCTCGTGTGCAGGGCTTTCTCCCTGGAGCTCTCTGCAGGATGAGGACATGGCTTCCCACTGCCTCCTGCCTTAGGGAGCTCATGCACCTTCCTGACACAGCATCCTAGGAGGTGGATGCTGCCACATGTCCAATTTAGAGTTGAGGATGGTAAGGCAAAGAGGAGGTTGAGTCTCCAAAAGATCAGAATATTTGTAGGTGTCAGAGCTGGAATTCGGATCCAGCCCAAACACAGGCATCAGCACAGCCCCTGGCAGCTCTAGGGAGCCAGCATGTTATCATAGGAATGGGTGCATCTAAGGTCTGTGCCGTGCCCACAATGGCAATCTTGCTTCCCAGGCCATGTGAGCTCAGCACAGCACTCCTCTCCTACACTTCACCATATAAGCAAGAGGTGCTGGTGCCAGCTGCTCTCCTGCACCTGCAAGTGGCCTCCTGTCCCCTTTTGGCTCACAGTGTGAGAATTAGACTAGCCCGTGTGAGTAGGCTTAACTGGACACACAGCATTTCACCGGGTGAAAGGTGAAGGGACTATCCAGGGGTCACAAAAGATGCATAAATTATGACCATCACAAACCACTCTGGACTTTGGGCTCCTGTCTCTTTTTCATAGATGTTATAAGTCGGGTGACCAAGCCCACCGTTTCCTTTAAAAAGTTAAACTTTTCCTCTTGAAATAACTATAGTTTTAAGAAATAATACTGAGAGATTTCTGTACTCTTCGGCTGTTTTCTCTGAGCAGTAACATCTTGCAACATCACAGCCACACCTCCCCGTCACCAAGAGGCCCCTGCACATGACCCCTTCCTCTGGCCCCCACTGCCTCCTTTGCTGCACCCCCACTAATCAATTCTCTATTTCCAGAATTCTGTCACTGCAAAGATTTTGTGTAAATGGAATCACACAGGCTATAACCTCTCGATATCAGCTTTATTCATTCAGCACAACTCTCGCAGGGGTCCTCAAACTTTTTAAACAGGGGGCCAGTTCACTGTCCCTCACACCGTTGGAGGGCCAGACTATAGTTTAAAAAAAAAAAACTATGAACAAATTCCTATGCACAATGCATATATCTTATTTTGAAGTAAAAAAAAACAAAACGGAAACAAATACCATCACACTGCTTCATGTGGCCCGCGGGCCGTAGTTTGAGGACTCCTGCGTGGTCAGGTTGCTGTGAGTCAGTAGTGCTTCCTACCCCCAGTGTGGACAGACCATCTGCCCCCTGAAGGGCATCTGGGTGCTCCTTTCTAAAATAATAATTTGTATGTCAGGGCATTGATGTCTAAGCTGGTTGTATGTATAAATGGCCTAGAGAAAGCTAAGGACATGGCGATGCCTGGGTGCCCTGCTCCTGCCCACATTACACATCAGGCTTGGTGCTTTTATTTCTAGCAATCCCTCCAGGGGCAGGGGGCCATGAGACACTTTGAGGTGAAGGGCCTTTGTGAGCTGGGAGGCCCAGCCACTCATTTGGATTTTCTGAGAGGCATGTGAGCATGGTGGGGTAGGAAGTAAAATGTCTTCTCATCTACTTTCTATATTTAATATCCTAATTCAGAAAGATGCCTGACACCATTGCTACAAGGTGTCACACTCATGGGAGCTGCCACGCTGGTTTCCCACCCAGTTTCACTTCAGTGAGGTATTGTCACTCTCAGCACCCACGGAGGAGGATGGAGGGGAGGAGCCCTGGCAGGTCACTGGACCCGCAGGCTGGAGGCAGCCTCTCCCAGTGTACCCTGGCTCCCAGAAGGGCCTGGGGAATCCTCAGCAGATTGTACACGAATTACAACCCAAGGAGCGTGGGCCTACTCCCAGCCCCTGCCCCTACTGAGCCCCTCCTGTATGCCAGCTGGGGGCTACAACCAAAACCCACAAAGGGCAGGGCTTCTGAGAAAGTCTGTTTCCACTGAACAGGGCTGCTTGGACTTCTGTGGTGGGAGTCTTGGTCCATCTTTTCTGGCTTGTGGTGGCTCATTGTAAATGGGAGATACATGTCCCTCACTGGACGGTTGTGATAATTCAAAACTGTGTGCAGTAACTATGTGAGCAGGGCCTGTTGCAGGGGCAGCACTGGGCACAGGGACTTAGTCTCCATCCACCGGGTTCCAGCCCAGCCAGTTCCATTCAGGCCCCCCACACATAAGACACCCAAGGGGAGTCCTGAGGTAGTCCCTCTGGGTCTTCCCTGCACCATCACACCCCGTCTCCAGGCCCCTCAGACATTATTTCAGGCTTTGTCTGTTTGTCATAAGCGCCCTGGAACCAGGCAGTTCACCCAGTGGAACAGGAAACTGGAAAGAGCGTGGGCGGCTCCTTGGAATGCTCTGGGAAAGAAATCACCACAGAGGTCAACACTTCTGATCAAAATAAACTGACAACAACGGATTAAGGTGTTTATGCACAAAGGAAGTGTTGTGTTGTTCATGGAAATTCCTTGATACGGGGTTTTGACGAGAATGATTAACCTCTGTGTGGGTCCTACATGTTTGCCAGGTTATTTCTTACCTCCTCCCCTCCCCCAGCTTTGGAACCCATCAACGAGTGTGTTGGCTCAACTGTGAGCTTCTGATTCAGTTACTTGCCAAGCAGGACTGACATTTCCACTGAATGCTCCCCACACACGCCACACACATTCAACATGCATACACGCACACACACATGCCACACACACGTAACACGCACATGCACACACTCAACATACACATATTCACACACACCCCACGCACACTCACACACATACCCAACACAGGCACACGCCCCAGCCATACGCGCCACACCCCCACACACACACTCAACATGCACACACACCCCACACACACACTGTCAACATGCACACACACCACACACACATACTCTCAACACACACATGTCCCGCACACACACTCAACATGCACACACACTCCACACACACATGCACACTCAACACACACATGACCCCCACACACGCACATTCAACACGCACACCACACACACAACACACACAGGCCACACACTCAACACGCACACATGCACACTCAACAGACACATGTCCCCCCCACACGCACACTCAACACACACATGCACAGGCCCCCACACATGCACACTCAACATGCACACACCCCACACACATGCATAGGCCCACACACACGTACACTCAACACGTACACACACACCCACACACATACACATTCAACATGCACACACCCACACACACACATATTCAAGGGCCCAAACACATGCACACTCAACACACACACCCACCCCACACACGCACACACGTCCAGGTGCTCAACAGGAGCTGCCTCCACAGAAGAAAGTGTAGAACCCACTGGATTTAAGCTTTGGTATCTTGTGTTTGAGTTTAGGAACATTTGCAGTTTATAGAAGCTGGAGCCCATTTAATTTCTCCCCAAATATCCAGTTCTGAGACTCCAACAAGAGTCTTGAATCCTAAATCATAGAGCTCTACTCAAAAGGCTCAGAACCTGGAGCTCTGGAAACCACCAGGAGGACGCAAAACATCAAAAAACATAACCATGTGATCTTTTTTTCTTTTTCAGGCAGCATCTCCCTGGTAATTTATTACAGCCTGCTGCATCCAAAATCCACAGACATCTGGCAGGGCTTCATAAGGAAATCCTGTGGCACTGCAGGGGATGACAAAACAGAGAGAGAATCTTCTGCCCTGGCTGAGGCCTCAGCCATAGGGAGAACCCAGGACTTGGTCCCATACCAAGTAGAAGATCATATGCTAACACCTTTGGGGAAGTCCCACAGCCCAGAGCAGGGCTCTCCAGAGGCCAGGCTGGGGAGCCACACTGTCGGGGAGGACTCTTTCTTCCGTCACCACCACTGGCTGTTGGTGAAACTTGCCCTAAAAACAGGAAATGTGTCTAAGATCAACGCAGGCTTTGGAGATGACAGTCCTGACTGCTCTTGTCCGCCTGCAAGGGAGCCGAGTCAACACCACGGTGTCCAGAGGAAGCCCCTGTTTACCCAGCAAGAGCCTCCATCCTCACCCTGTGATCCCCCAACCTTAAAGAAGGGTTCTGAGTTTGAAGTTGTCCCTAAAGCACATGCTGACCCTCTGGAAACCTCAAGTTATGTCTCTTTTGCCAGCGATCGTCAGGACATTTTGCCTTCCCAGGGGCCATCAGCTGCACAGGAAGCAGGCAGCCCCGATGGGGGAGCCGAGCCTGATTCTACAACACAGGGGTGGGGACCTGGTGGGCAGCTGTGGACAGGAGCAAAGCAGGAGGGCTCCACACTGTACTTCAGTGCCACCGCGGAAGAGGCTGTTTCCGCCTGCCAAGAAGGCAGCCCAGCTACTCTGCAGATGGCCCTCTCTGGGAGGAGTTCAGGGAAGGACAGCCCTGCCCAACCTGTCTGGCCTCAGTCTGTCACGAAGCCCTTTCCCATCACTATGGCAAACATCAGCCCCATCCTCGGCACATGTAGATGCTTCTGCCCCAGTGCAGACTTCACTGGGAGAGCACTAGGTAGCTCAGAGCATGAGCAGTGTCAGGAGCCCACAGGGGACTTCAATCCTCATGCCTCTGTGGGCCTGGGGAAGTCACTGCCAAAGGCGAGGTCTGCAGAAGAGCCCTGCCTCACGTCCACCCCCAAGTCTGAATCCATCCAGAGGGGCTGTAGCTGCAGAGAAGAGAGGAAGCATGAGACAAGTTTTTTCATCTGACCACAGGCATAGTGGAATAAGACAGCAGGCTGGCAAATCAAGGTGGTCCTGGACAGAGTGATGAGAAACCCTAATTCTGGCTCGGCGCCCGTAGCTCAGTGAGGGCACCAGCCACATACACCAAGCCTGGCGGGTTCGAGCCTGGCCTGGGCCTGCTGAACAACAATGACAATTGCAGCAAAAAATAACCGGGTGTTGTGGTGGGCACCTGTAGTCCCAGCTACTCGGGAGGCTGAGGCAAGAGAATCGCTTGAGCCCAAGAGTTTGAAGTTGCTGTGAGCTGTGATGTCAGAGCACTCTACTGAGGGTGACGTAGTGAGACTCTGTCTCAAAATAAATAGATAAATAAACAAAATAAAAAGTATGCACAAAGGAAGTGCATACTTCCTGCATAATTTTGTGAAATCTCTCATTGTAAGATAATGTAAACTTTGGTTAGTAGTTGAGAACTGTATGCTTATAATCATCAACATACTGAAGGTACAGTGCCATTGCGAGCATCCTGTATCTCTTGGGCAGAGCCTACATGGTATATTTCTGTTAAATGCATGGCTCTCCTTCTCACAGGCTGACCAGCCAGCAATTCTTTGCCAGCTCCCAATTCCTCTGTGAGCTCCATTTTCTACATCTGCAAGCTTTATTCCCTCGTTCATTCCATTAAGACACCATCCATGATTTAAGCTCATCCAACGAAGGGAAGCACATATCCCATTGCCCTGCTATTCTATTTCTTTCTAACACTTCCTCTTAAAAATGTTCTTTGTAGATAGGCGTCTCCATCATTTCTTTCTTTCTTTCTTTTTTTTGAGACAGTCTCACTTGGTCATCCTTGGTGACCACAGCTAAGATACCATAGCATCTTAGCTCACAGCAACCTCAAACTCTTGGGTTCAAGTGATCCTCTTGCCTCAGCCTCCCAAGTAGCTGGGACTATAGGCGCCCACAACAACACCTGGCTATTTTTTAGAGACGGAGTGTCACTCTGGCTCAGTCTGGTCTCGAACCTGTGAGCTCAGGTAGTCCACCCACCTCGGCCTCCCAAGTTCTCCATCATTTCTTTAAGCCAGTGGTTCTCAGCCTTTCTAATGCTGGGATGTATTTTCATTGTTACAAAGGGGTTGCGACCCATAGGTTGAGAACCCCTGCTTTAAGCCTTCCTTCCTACTGCTAAGGAAGTCCAGTGACAGCCACCAGAGAGAAATGCGCACAGAGGCTGATACCATTTGGAAATGGGTAGTTTTTATGCTATTCAGACACTCTAAGTTTAGAGACAACATTAGAGCTCTAAAAAGGAAGCTTGTCAAGACCAGCCTGAGTGAGAGTGAGACCCCATCTCTAAAAATAGCTGAGCGGGCACCTGTAGTCCCAGCTGCTCAGGAGGCTGAGGCAAGGGAATCGCTTGAGCCAAGAGTTTGAGGTTGCTGTAAGCTGTGATGATGCCACGGCCCTCTATCCAGGGTGACAAAGTAAAACTCTGCCTCAAAAAGATAAAAGAGGAAGCGTCGAGCAACTTCGCTGAGCCTCACACAGGTGAAAGGTGAGTGCAGACATCTGCACAGAGCTCCCAGACCATCTGCGTCCCTGCCGCCAAGCACACAGACCCATCAGAGACAGCACATGGGTACTTTGAACAGCACATCAGAACTTTGGTACAACAGGTAAATATAAAGCAGAGAGAGTTGGTTAACAGAACAGAATTATTCACAGTTATACTCCAAGATTCTATTATAGCGTCTTGTTTTCATCTCCACGCGGTGTCTCACACACAGGTGAGAAGAACATGGGTTTCTTATCCTGACTGGCCTTTCCACTCCTTCTGTACCTCAAGATTCCACCTGAGCATTGCTTCCTGGGGGCCTCCCTGAGCTTTCCCATGCTCGCCATTCGGCCCAGCTATACCCATTGTTCTTTGCCTTCTGGTGATCTCCTCCTAAACTAGAAATCCTGCTTCCTTAAAGGCTGATTAGGAGTTGCGATCTTCGACCGGAGCGGTGGCTCACATCTGTACTCCTAGCATTCTGGGAAGCCAAGGCGGTGAATTGCTTGAGCCTTGGAGTTTGAGACCAGCCTGAGCAAGAGCGAGACCATGTCTCTACTAAAAATAGAAAAATTAGGTGGGTATTGTGGTGAGCTCCTGCAGTCTCAGCTACTCAGGAAGCTGAGACATAAGGATCTCCTGAGCTCAAGAGTTTGAGGTTGCTGGTGAGCTTTAATGATGCCACTGCTCTCAATCCCAGGGCTACGGAGTGAGATTCAGTCTGAAATAAAAAAGACCTGCAATCTTCACTTTGAGCCCTGTAGCTCTGAGCCCCACCACAGTGTCCAGCACAAAATAGACACTGGGTCACACAGGATGAATTAACTAATTAGTGACTATTTTTGTCACAAAGTTTGGCTTGAGTGCATATGGGGTAAGGAGCGCTTTGCCATGGGGAAAGGAATGGGTGGGATACAGGGCATTTTGCTTATTCCTAATCAAGAGCTAGAAAGCTAGACATCATCTTCATTCATTTATTTATTCATTCATTAAGGAATACTGAGGGACTGAGCAGATAAAAATCAAGGTCTCAGACCAGCAGGGGCCCCTCAACTGGCCTTTTCATTTCATATCTCCAGAAAACGTGTTACCAGGTGGTGAAAAGGATTATATTTATTAAAGACTAATAAATGAACACTTAATTCAAAAAATGCTTAGTGAATATCTACAAAAGGCTGGTCACACAGAAAAGGAAATGTGGCACATGTGCTGTGGCATCCGTGGGGGGCACGAATGATGGTTTTGTCATCACGTCCCCTCTGAAATGGCTACAGCATCCTGTGGCAGTTCAGCTCAGGGGGAAGGGTGTGACTGCCATCTTCAGGGCCCCCGAGCTGTCCTGTGGAAGAGAGATTTGGTTTCCTTCCTGTAGGGCTAATGTGAACCACCAAGAAACTCAGTAGGCCCAATATGGGGTCTTTAACAGAGTTAAAGGGCAGAGCAGGCTGTCACAGGAGTCTAGGGTCACATTCCACTGGAGACGAGCAGATAAAGCCCGAACAGCACCTCAGCTTAGTGACAAAAAAGGAAATTCAAGTTCTAGAAGATTCAGCTCAAAGTGACTTCTCAGGTTCTGCCCCTGGGTCTCCACACTGGTTGTGCGTGGTAAGTAGGTATAATGGGACGACTTTAAACGTCTGTTCTGGGGAATTCCCTTTCCCTGAGGAGAAGGGAAGAACCAGAAAGTCAAAACCAGTTTTGGAGTTACCTAGAATAGCCAGCCTTGGATATCTATGATGCTTTACTCCAGGAGACCTCGGGCCTCTGCCTGGCAGATGGACATGGAGAGCTGAACTGGGGACTCTGTCGACTGCCCAGAACAGAGGAAGGGCCTCCTCTGAGCGAGGATGTCGGGCTGCTTCTCTCCACACCACCAGCTCGCAGGACTGAGTGCTCATAGTTGTCTTTGGGAATGGGCCCTCCGTAAACCATTGGGCCTTTGGTGGTGTAGACTGTGACCTTTGACCTCCAGGCAAAGACATCCAGGGTTGAGTTACTTGGGTTTACTACTCATCTTCCCTAGGGAAGAACACCCCCGGTGGGGTGCGGTGCCTCACACCTGTAATCCCAGCACTAGGGAGGCCGAGGCAGGTGGATTGTCTGAGCTCACAGGCTCAAGACCTACCTGAGCAAGAGCAAGACCCCAGCTCTAAAAATAGCTGGGCACTGTGGTGGGCGCCTGTAGTCCCAGCTACTTGGGAGGCTGAAGCAAAAGGATTGCTTGAGTCCGAGAGTTTGAGGTTGCTGTGAGCTGTGACAACACAGCACTCTACCAAGGGCGACATAGTGAGACTGTTTCAAAAAAAAAAAAAAAAGAACACATCTCATGGCCACTGTGGGGCATCTTGGCAAAAGGATGTTTGAAAGGACTTCCAGGATGTGGGCTCTGCTGGGTGAGTCTGAGGGGCTTTCTGGGGATTGCAGTTGTGTCACTCAGTGTTGCAATAAAGCTGGTCCACAGGGAGGGACTAGCCTGAGGGTGCAGCTGTCACCCATTGCACGGGAAAGCGGGGGACGCCACAGAAGCACACCACAGCCGTCTTGAACGCAATACCCAGCTCATGGAGATTAAGGACCGCTCTTTGTGCCCTTCAAACAATCTTAGCAGCTTCACAACTGTTTGTCAGGCTAAATATTACATATCAACCACGGGTAAAGCAGCAACTTTCCACATCCCACCAGTGGCTCACTCTTCAGCTGCACCTGTATCTAAGTTCGTGTTTTAGCCAACCCTATCCATAGCAGCTTGATGCTATCTGAAGTAGACTGGATGCATCTGACCACAGCTTATGTGCAACTTAAGAAGAGAGTGGGAACAAGTGGGAGCAATCACGGGAACTCGGTGTCACCAGACGGGGCCCACTGCCCAGGGGTCAAACCTGTGCAGACCAGCCTCCGTGTTCCTCAGCAGTGATACAGGAAGGACAGCACAGGCGGCCCGGGATGAGCAAAGGCTCAGGACAGGAGGCTCCCCTGAGCCAGCTCATCTGACCTACAACACGTCATGGTGCCCTCCTCTGTGCCTGAGCAGTGAGGCTCTGGGAGGCAAAGCTGACACAGGGGTCAGGTCTCTATGCACAGAACCAACATGGACTCTGCCTCCATTCACACCCCTTCACCCTCCATTCACACCCTTCACCCTCCATTTAACCCTTCACCCTCCATTCACAGCCTTCACCCTCCATTCACACCTCTTCACCCTCCATTCACAGCTTCCACCCTCCATTCACGCCCCTCACCCTCGATTCACACCCCTCACCCTCCATTCACACCCCTTCACCCTCCATTCACACCCCTCACCCTCCATTCACACCCTTCACCCTCCATTCACACCCTTCACCCTCCATTCACACCCCTTCACCCTCCATCACAGCCCTTCATCCTCCATTCCTAGCCCTTCACCCTCCATTCACAGCCTTCACCCTCCATTCTCACCCTTCACCGTCCATTCACACCCCTTCACCCTCCTTTCACACCCCTTCACCTTCCATTCACAGCCTTCACCCTCCATTCACAGCCTTCACCCTCCATTCACACCTCTCACCCTCCATTCACACCTCTCACCCTCCATTCACAGCCTTCACCCTCCATCACAGCCCTTCACCCTCCATTTCAGCCCTTCACCATCCATTCACAGCCTTCACCCTCCATTCACACCTCTCACCCTCCATTCACACCCCTTCACCCTCCATCACAGTCCTTCACCCTCGATTTCTACCCCTTCACCCTCCATTCACAGCCTTCATCCTCCATTCACACCTCTCACCCTCCAGTCACACCCCTTCACCCTCCATCACAGCTCTTCACCCTCCATGCCCAGCCCTTCACCCTCCATT
>CAUYPK010157391.1:0-54363 GCA_963574355.1 Loris lydekkerianus
CACCCTGAGAGGATTTCTCTCTAGATGTCACACTTGCAAGAAGTGAATGTGAGAACTCAGATCACCTTGGGAGGAATTCTCTCTGGATGTTACACTTGCAGAAAGTAGAAGTGAGGACTCGGATCATTCTGAGAGGATTTCTCTTTTGATTTCATGACTTAGGAGAAGAAAAGGCTTTTCTCTTCCAGTAGCATACTGCTTAATATCAGCTGGAGGAGTGGTGATCTGCCAGAAGTACCCTATAAGAAAGGCGATGTGAGGACTCAGATCACACTGAGAGGATTTCTCTCTAGATGTCACACTTGAAAAATGTCGATCTGAACTGGTTTGAACTGCTAAAAACCGGTCTGAACCGGTTTGAACTAGTCTGAACATGTTTGAACTGTTTTGAACTGGTCTGAACCGGTCTGAACTGGTTTGAACTGGTATAAACCAGTCTGAACCAGTTTGAACTAGTATAAATCAGTCTGAACCGGTTTGAACTGGTCTGAACCATTTTGAAATGGTCTGAACTGGTCTGAACTGTTATGTACCTGTCTGAACCAGTCTGAAATGATCTGAACTGGTTTTAACTGGTTTGAAATGGTCTGAACTGGTTTGAACCGTTCTGAACCAGTCTGAACCAGTTTGACTGATTAACCAGTTTGAAATGGTATAAAAAGGTAATAACCGGTTTGAACTGATATAAACAGGTCAGAAACAGTTTGAACTTGTTTGATTCGGTGTGAACTGGTTTCAACCAGTTCAAACTAGTCTGAACCGATTTAAACTGGTGTGAACCGGTTTCAACCTGTCTGATCTGGTTTGAACTGGTATAACCAGTCTGAATTGGTTTGAACTGGTCTGAACCAGTCTGACCCAGTCTCAACCAATCTGAAGTGGTTTGAACGGGTCTGAACCGATCTGAACTGGTTTGATTTTGTCTGAACCAGTCTGAACCGATTTAAACAGGTTTGAACAGGTACCAACTGGCCTGAACCGGTTTAACTGGTATAAACCAGTCTGAACCGGTTGGAACTAGTCTGAACCAGTTTGAGCCAGTTTGAACCGGTCTGAACTGGTTTGAACCAGTCTGAACCAGTCTGAACTGGTCTGAACCGGTTTCTACACGTCTGAACCGGTTTGAACTGGTCTGAATCAGTCTGAACTGGTCTGAACCAGTCTGAAGTAGTCTGAATCAGTTTGAACCTGGTCTGAAATGGTCTGGACCGGTCTGAACCGGTCTGAACCAGTCTAAACCAGTTTGAACCAGGCTGAACCGGTTTTAACTGGTCTGAACCGGTTTGAATTTCTTTGAACCATTCTAAACCGGTCTGAACAGGTTTGAACTGGTTTCAACCTGTTTGAACCGGTCTGAACCGGTCTGAACCAGTTTGAACCACTTTGAACTGCTGCAAACCGTTCTTAACCAGTTTCAATTGGTATAAACCTGTCTGAACCAGTTTGAACTGGTCTCAACCAGTCTGAACTGGTTGGAACTGGTCTGAACTGGCCTAAAACGGTTTGAACTGGATTGAACCAGTCTCAACCGGTCTGAACTGGTTTGAATGGGTCTCTAACGGTCTGAACTGGTTTGATCTTGTCTGAACTGGTCTGAACTGGTTTGAACCAGTTTGAACAGGTACAAAATGGTCTGAACTGGTTTGAACTGGTCTTAACCTGTCTGAACTGCTCTGAACTGGTTTGAAGCGGTTTGAACCGTTCTGCAGACGTCTGAACTGGTCGAAACCGTTTTGAAACTGTTTGAATTGTTATAAACCGGTCTGAACAGGTTTGGACTAGTGTAACCCGGTCTGAAGCGGTTTGAACACGTCTGAACCAGTCTGAACCGATTTGAACCAGTTTGAACTGGTCTCAACCAGTTTGATCCGGTTTGAACTGGTATAAACCGGTATAAACCGGTTTGAACAGGTTTAAACGGTTCTGAAATGGTTTGAACTGGTCTGAACCGGTCTGAAATGATTTAAACCGATTTGAACCGGTCTCAACCAGTTTGAACTGGTATAAACCAGTCTGAACCTATTTGAACTGGTCTGAAACAGTCTGAACTGGTTTCAACTGGTTTGAACCAGTTTCAACCAGTTTAAAGTGGTTTGAACTGGTCTGAACTGGTTTAAGCCTGTCTGAACGAGTCTGAACCGGTTTGAACCAGTCTGAACCGGTTTGAAATGGTCTGAAATGGTCTAAACTGGTATGAACCATTTTCAACCTGATCTGAAATGGTTTGAAAAGGTCTCAACCAGTCTGAACTGGTTTGAACTGGATCAAACCGGTCTGAACCGGTCTGACCCGGTTTGGACTGGTCTGAACCGGTCTGAACTGGTTTAAACCGGTCTGAACTGGTATGAATCAGTCGGAAATGATCTGAAACGGTTTGTACCCGTCTGAACCAGTTTGAAACAGTCTGAACCGGTCTGAACCGGTTTGATCTGGTTTCAACTGGTCCCAACCGGTCTGAACTGCTTTGAACCGGACTGAACCGGTTTGAACCAGTCTGAACAACTCTGAACTGGTCTGAACCGATTTCAAACGGTTTGAATTGTTATAAACCAGTCTGAACAGGTTTGAACTAGTCTGAACAGGTTTGAAGCAGTTTGACCCCTTCTGAACTGGTCAGAACTGGTTTGAACCGCTTTGAACCAGTCTGAACCTGTGTGAACCAGTTTGAAACAGTTGGAATCGGTCTGAACTGGTTTAAACCGGTCTGAACCGGTATGAAATGATTTGAACCTGTCTGAACTGGTCTGAACCGGTTTATACCCGTCTGAACCAGTTTGAACTGGTCTAAATTGGTCTGAAATTGTCTGAACCGGTCTGAACCATTCTGAACCATTCTGAACCAGTTTGCACCTGGTATGAACTTGTCTGAACTGGTCTGAACCAGTCTGAACCAGTTTGAACCTGTCTGAACCGGTTTGATCTGGTTTGAACTGGTCTAAACTGGTCAAAATTGGTCTGAACCGGTTTGAACTGGTCTGAACCAGTATGATCTGGTCTGAACCAGTCTGAACCGGGTTGAACTGGTTTGAAGCGATCTGAAGTGGTCCGAACTGCTTTGAACCAGTCTGAACTGCTTTGAAGCGGTTTGAACCATTCTGAAAAGGTCTGAACTGGTTTGAACTGGTCTGAACGGGTTTAAACCGGACTGAACCAATCTGAACCTGTTTGAAACTGTCTGAACTGGTATGAATTGGTTTGTACCTGTATGAACCGGTTTGAACTGGTCTCAACCAGTCAGAACTATTCTGGTCTGGTCTGAACTGGTCTGAACTGGTTTAAACCATCTGAACCAGTTTGAACTGGTCTGAACCGGATTGATCTGGTTTGAACCGGTCTCAACCGGTCTAAACTGATATAAATCGGTCTGCCAGGTTTTAACCGGCCTGAACCAGTCTGATCTGGTTTGATCCGGTCTGAACTGCTTTGAAACGGTTTGAACCATTCTAAACCAGTCTGAACCAGTTTGAACTGGTTTCAACTGGTTTGAACCAGTTTGAACTGGTGCAAACAGGTCTGAACCAGTTTCAACTGGTATAAACCAGTCTGAACAGGTTTGAACCGGTTGCAACTGGTCTGAACTTGTCTGAACCGGTTTCAACTGGTTTCAAACGGTCTCAAACGGTCTGAACTGGTTTGAGCAGGTCTCAACTGGTTTGAAAGGTTTTGATCCTGTCTGAACCGGTCTGAACTGGTTTGAACCGGTTTGAACAGGTACAAACTGGTCTGAAATGGTTTGAATTGGTGTAAACCAGTCTGAACCGGTTTGAACTAATCTGAAACAGTCTGAACCAATTTGAACCGGTTTGAAGCGGTCTCAACCAGTTTGAACTGGTTTGAACTGGTATAAAACGGTCTGAACTGGTTTGAACTGGTTAAAACCGGTCTGAACTGGTTAGAACTGGTCTGAACCGGTCTGAACTGATTTAAACCCGTTTGAACCAGTATCAACCGGTTTGAACTGGTATAAACCGATCTAAACCTGTTTGAACTGGTCTGAAACAGTCTAAACTGGTTTCAACCGGTTTAAAGTGTTTTTAACAGGTCTGAACTGGTTTCAACCCATCTGAACGAGTCTGAACCTGTTTGAACCACTCTGAACCGGTTTGAACTGGTCTGAACAGGTCTGAACTGTTCTGAACCAGTTTGAACCTGGTCTGAAACTGTTTGAACCGGTCTGAACCAGTCTGAACCGGTCTGAACTGGTTAAAACTGGCCTGACCCGTTTTGAACCGGTCTGAAACGTTCTAAAATGGTTTGTACCAGTCTGAGCCAGTTTGAACGAGTCTGAACCTGTCTAAACTGGTTTGATCTGATTTGAGCCGGTCTCAACAGATCTGAACTGCTTTGAACTGGTCTGAACTGGTTTCAACCGGTTTGAATTGTTATAAACCAGTCTGAACAGGTTTGAACTAGTCTGAAGCAGTTTGATCCAGTTTGAAACTGGTCTGAAATGGTTTAAACTGGTCTGAACCAACTTGAACCTGTTTTAACCAGTCTCAAATTGTTTGAACCAGTATAAACCGTTCTAAATCGGTTTGAACTGGTCTGAACCGGTCTGAACTGGTTTGAACCGGTATGAATCGGTCTGAACCAGTTTGAAACAGTCTGATCCAGTCTGAACTGCTTTCTACCCGTCTGAACCCATCTGAACTGGTCTGAACCGGTCTGAACCATTCTGAACCAGTTTGAAACTGGTCTGAACCAGTCTGAACCGTTCTGAACTTGTTTGATCTGGTTTGAAATGGTGTAAACTGGTATAAACCGGTCTGAACCGGTTTGAACTGTTCAGAACTGGTCTGAACCTGTTTGAACCGGTCTGAACCCGTCTGAAACCCTCTGAACTGCTTTGAACCGGTTTGGAACGTTCTGAACAGTTTTGAACTGGTTTCAACCGGTTTGAACAGGTCTGAACTGATTTGGAATGGTCCCAACTGGATACTGGTTCAGACGATTTCAAACAGGTTCACACTGGTTTACACCAGTTCAAAGCAGTTCAGACTGGAGTTCAAACCGGTTCAGACCAGTTCAGACCAGGTTAAAACTGATTCACACCGCTTAAGACCGATTCTGACCAGTTCAGACCAATTCAGACTAGTTCAAACCTGTTCAGACATCTGCAAACCGGTTCAAACCGCTTCAAACCAGTTCTAAGTGGTTCACACTGGTTCAGACCGGTTGAGACCAGTTCATACTGGTTTAAATCAGTTCAGACCGATTCAGACCAGTTCAAACCGGTTCAGACCGGTTTATACCACTTCAAACCGGTTAAAACGTGTTGAGAATGGTTCAAAGAGGTTCAAATCGGTTCAGATGAGTTCAAACCGGTTCAGGCCGGTTACACCAGTTCAAACCAGTTCAGACCGGTTTATACCAGTTTGAACAGCTTCAAATTGGTTTAGACCAGTTCAGACGTCTGCAAACTGGTACAGACAACTTCATAACATTTCAGAGCGGTTCGGACAGGTTAAAACCGGTTCAAACCGGTTAAAACCTGTTCAAACCGGTTCAGACCAGTTGAGTCTGTTTCAAACCGTTTCAGATGGGTTCAGACTAGTTCCAACCAGTTCAAACTAGTTCAGATCGATTTATACCAGGTGAAACCAGTTCAGACCAATTTGAAGGAGTTCAAACTGGTTCAAACCAATTAAGACTGGTTCAGACCGGTTCAAACCGGTTGAAAACAGTTCAAACTGGTTCAGACCAGTACAAACCATTTCAGACCAGTTCAAACCGGTTCAGACTGGTTTATCCCAGTTTAGACCAGTTCGAACCAAATCAAACCAGTTCAGCCCGGTTGAAACAGATTCACACAAGTTCAGACTGGTTCAGACTGGTTCAGACCAGTTCAGAAAAGGTTCAAACTGGTTTGGACCGGTTCAAACCAGTTCAGACCGGTTCAGAACAGTTCAAATCGTTTCAGATGGGTACAAACTGGTTCAGACTGGTTCAAACCGGTTCAGACGGGTACAAACAGGTTCAGACCAGTTCAGACAACTTCAGACCAGCTTAAACCAGTTCAGACCGGTTCAGACTGGTTTAAACCGGTTCAAAGCAGTTCAGACCGGTTCAGACATGTTCACACCAGTTCAAATCAGTCCAGACCAGTTAAGACCAGTTCAAACCGGTTCAGACCATTTTATACCAGTTCAGACTGGTTGAGACTGGTTCAAACAAGATCAATCCAGTTCAGACTGGTTCAAACTGGTTCATATGGTTCTAACCGGTTCAGACCAGTTCAGACCAGGTCCAAATTGGTCCAGTCTGGTTTAAACCTGTTCAGACCAGTTCAAACCGGTTCAGACATGTTCAGAACGGTTCAAACTGGTTCAAAGCAGTTCAGACCAGTTCAGACTTGTTCAAAGCAGTTTAGACCACTTAAGACCGGTTCAAACCAGTTCAGACTTGTTCAGACAATTTTGAACCAGTTCAGACCAATTTATAACACTTTAGACCAGTTCAAACCAAATCAAACCGGTTCAGACTGGTTCAGACAGGTTCAACCTGTTTCAGACGGGTTCATAATGGTTCAGACCAGTTCACACTGATTCAAACCATTTCAGACCAGTTCAGACTGGTTCAAACCGGTTCAGACTGGTTTATACCAGTTCAGACTGGTTGGGACCGGTTCAAAACAGATCAATCTGGTTCAGACTGGTTCAAACTGGTTCAGATGGTTCAAACCGGTTCAGACTAGTTCAGACCAGGTTTGAATTGGTTCAGACTGGTTCAGACAGGATCAGACCAGTTCAGACCGGTTCAGATAAGTTCAAACCGCTTTAGACGGGTATAAACCAGTTCAGACTGGTTCAAACCAGTTCAGTCTCATTTAAACATGTTCAGACCAGTTCAAACCAGTTCAAACCAGTTCAGACCTGTTCAGAAGGGTTCAAATCGGTTCAAAGCAGTTCAGACCGGTTCAAAGCATTTCAGACCGGTTCAGACCTGTTCAAACCGGTTCAGATCATTTCATACCAGTTCAAACTGGTTCAGACCAATTTATACCAGTTTAGACCTGTTCAAACGAGATCAAACCGGTTCAGATGGTTCAGACAGGTTCAATCTGGTTCAGACTGATTCAGACCGGTTCAGACAATTTCAGACCAGGTTCAAACTGGTCCAGAACAATGCAGACAGGTTCCAACCAGTTCAGAGCGGTTTAGACCATTTCAAAATGGTTCAGACGGGTGCAAACTGGTTCAGACTGGTTCAGATAGGTTTAAACAAGTTCAGAATGGTTCAAACCAGTTCAAATCTGTTAAGACCATTTCAGACTGGTTCAAACCAGTTTAAACCAATTCAGACCATTTCAGACTGGTTCCAACTGGGTTCAAACCGGTTCAGATCAGTTCAGACCGGTTCAAATGTGTTCAAACCAGTTCAGAATTGTTCAGACTGGTTGAAACCTGTTCAGACCAATTTATAACAATTCACTCCAGTTTAAACATATACAGACCAGTTCAGACGGGTTCAAACCAGTTCAGACCGCTTGAGACCGTTTCAAAGATAAAACAGGTTCAGACTGGTTCAAACTGATTCAGACAAGATACAAACTGGTTCAGACAATTTCAGAGTGGTTCAAACCAGATCAGACTGGTGCAGACCGGTTTAAACCAGTTCAGACTGGTTCAAACCGTTTTAGAACATGTTCAAACTGGTTTAAATCAATTCAGACCGGTTCAGACCAGTTCAGACAGGTTCAGACCAGTTTTTACAACTTCAAACCGGTTGACACTGGTTTAAACTGGTTCAATTCGGTTCAGACTGATTCAGATGAGTTCAAATCAGTTCAGAACCGTTTACACCAGTTCAAACCGGTTTAGATTGGTTTATACCAGTTCAAACAGGTTCAAACCGGTTTAAACCATTTCAGATGTATGCAAATTGGTTCAAACCACTTCAAACCAGTTCAGTGCAGGTTAAGACCGGTTAAGACAAATCAAACCAGTTCAGACTGGTGGAGACCAGTTCAAACAAGTTAAAGCCATTTCAGACAGGTTCAGACCAGTTCCAACCAGTTCAGACTGGTTCAGACTGGTACAAACCATTTCAGACAGGTTCTGACTGGTTCAAACCAGTGGAAACCAGTTCAAACTGGTTCAGACAGGTTCAGAATGGTTCAAACCGGTTCAAAGCAGTTCAGATCTTTTTAAACCAGTTCTGACCAGTTCAGACCAGAACAAAACGGTTCAAACTGATTCAAACAGGTTCAGACAGGTTCAGACTGGCCGGTTCAGACCAGTTCAAACCAGGTTCGAACTGGTTTAGACCGCTTCTGAACATTTAAGACCAGTTCAGATGATTCAGACCAGTTCAAACCGGTTCAGATGGGTACAATTCAGATCAGACCGGAGCAGACAGTTGCAGACTGGTTCAAACTGGTTCAGACCAATTCAGAACGGTTCAAAGTGGTTCAAACCAACTCAGACCGGTTCAGATGGGATCAAACTGGTTCAAACTGGTTCAGACTTTCAAACTGGTTCAGACAGGTTTATACCAGTTAAAACCGGTTCAAACTGGTTCAGACCAGTTAAGACCGGTTCAGACCAATTCTGACCAGTTCAGACCAGGGTCAGACCAGTTCAGACCAGTTCAAACCTGTTCATTCTGGTTCAAACTGGTTCAGAATGGTTTAAACCATTTCAGACCTGTTCAAACCAGTTCAGAACAGTTCAGACCAGTTGAGATGGGTTCAAATCAGTTCAAATCAGTTCAGACCAGTTAAAACAGTTTCAGACCTGTTTAAACCAGTTCAAACTGGATGAGACTGGTTCAAACCGGTTTAAATTAGTTCCGACCATTTCAGACCAGTTCAAATCGGTTCAGACCTGTTCAGAGCGTTTCAGACCAGTTCAAACCGGTTCAGACCCATTTGTAGCTGTTCAAACTGGTTCAAACCGGTTCTAACCGGTTCAGACAGGATCAAAAGAGTTCAAACCGGTTGAGACCCGTTCACACCAGTTCAGACCGATTGAGACCGGTTCAAACCAGTTCAAAACGTTTCAGACCAGTTCAGACAAGTTTCAACCAGTTCAGACTGGTTCAGACCAGTTCCAACCGGTTCAGACTGGTTTATACCAGTTGAAACCGGTTCAGACCGGTTTGCACCAGCTAAAATTGCTTCAAACCGGTTCAAACCAGTTGAAACCAGTTCAAACCAGTTCATACCAGTTCAGAAAGGTTCAAATTGGTTCAAAGAAATGCAGACCGGTTCAGACCGGTTCAAACTGGTACACACCAGTTCATACCGGTTTATACCAGTTCAGACTGGTTGAGACCAGTTCAAACCCTATCAATCCGGTTCAGACCAGTTCAAACTGGTTCAGATGGTTCAAACCGGTTCAGACCAGTTCAGACCAGTTCAAACCGTTTCAGATGGTACAAGCCGGTTCATACCGGTTCAGACTGGTCCAAACCGGTTCAGACCGGTTCTGTCCGGTTTAAACCCATTCTGACCAGTTCAAACCATTTCAAACCCGTTCAGACCTTTCAGAATGGTTCAAACCGGTTCAAAGCAGTTCATACAGGTTCAGACTGGTTCAAAGCAGTTTAGACCGGTTAAGACCAGTTCAAACTGGTTCAGACCGGTTCAGAGTAGTTCAAACTGGTTCAGACCAATTTATACCAGTTCAGACAAGTTCAAATCAGATCAAACTGGTACAGACCTGTACAGACAGGTTCAAACTGGTTCAGACTTGTTAAGACCAGGTTCAAACTGGTTTAGAACGGTTCAGACCAGTTCAGACCAGTTCAAACAGGATCATAATGGTTCAAACCGGTTCAAAACAGTTCAGACCAGTTCAAACAGGTTCAAACCAGTTCAGACAGGTTAAGAATGGTTCAAAATGGTTCAAACCCGTTCAGGCCTTTAAAAACCGGTTCAGACTGGTTTATAACAATTGAAACCAGTTGAAACCAGTTCAGACCAGTTGAGACTGGTTCAAACCATTTCAGACCGGTTCAGACCAGTTCAAAACAGTTCAAACTGGTTCAACGCATTTCAGATCATTTCAGACCGGTTCAAACTGGTTCCGACCAGTTCAGACCATTTCACACCGGTTCAGACCAGTTTATACCAGTTCAGACCGGATGAGAATGGTTCAAACCAGATCAAACCGGTCCAGACCAGTTCAAACTGGTTCAGACTGGTTCAGACAGGTTCAGAATGATTCAGACCAGTTCAGACCAGGTTCAAACTGACTCAGACCACTTCAGAACGGTTCACCAGTCAGACCAATTCAGACCATTTCAAACTGGTTCAGACTAATACAAACTGGTTCAGACCAGTTCACACCAGTTCAAAATGGTTCAGACAGGTTAAGACTGGTTCAAACCTGTTCAAAGCAGTTCAGACCGATTCAGACTGGTTCAGACCAGTTCAAACTGGTTAAAACAGGTTCAGACCGGTTCAAACCAGTTCAGACAGGTTCAGACAGGATCAAAACAGTTCAGACCGGTTGAGACCCGTTCAAACCAGTGCAGACCAGTTCAGACCGGTTCAAACTGGTTCAGAGTGGTTCAAAACGGTTCAGAGCATTTCATACCAGTTAAGACTGGTTCAAACCGGTTCAGACCGGTTCAAATCATTTTAAACTGGTTCAGACCGGTTTGTACCTGTTCAAACTGGT
The DNA here is from genome assembly GCA_963574355.1 of Loris lydekkerianus. NCBI lineage: Eukaryota > Metazoa > Chordata > Mammalia > Primates > Lorisidae > Loris > Loris lydekkerianus. The sequence continues at coordinate 10,626 of CAUYPK010157391.1, forward strand.
TCAAAACGGTTCAGACAGGTTCAGATAGGATCAAAACATTTCAGACCGGTTGAGACCCATTCAACCCAGTTCAGACCTGTTGAGACCAATTCAAACTAGTTCAAACTGTTTCAGACAAGTTCAGACCAGTTCCAACCAGTTCGGACTGGTTTAAACCAGTTCAAACCGGTTCAGACCGGTTTATATCAGTTCAGACGGGTTGAGAACAATTCAAACCAGATCAATTTGGTTCAGACCAGTTCAGACCGGTTCAGATTGGTTCAAACTGGTTCAGACCAGTTCAAACTAGTTCAGACCAGGTTCAAACTGGTTTAGAATGGTTCAGACTGGTTTAGACCAGTTCAGACCGGTTCAGACCAGTTCAAACCGGTTCAGACAGCTACAAAGCAGTTCAGATCGGTTCAGCCTGGTTCAAACCAGTTCAGACTGGTTCAAACATGTTCAAACCAATTCAAACTGGTTAAGAACATTTTATACCGGTTAAAACCAGATGAGACCGGTTCAAACCATTTAAAATTGGTCTAGACCGTTTCAGACCAGTTCAAATGGGTTCAGACTGATTTAAACTGGTTCAAACCAGTTCAGACAGGTTTAACCGGTCAAATTGGTTTATACCGGTTCAGACGAGTTCAAACTGGTTCAGACAGGTTTATACTAGTTCAAATTGGTTCAAACTGGTTCAGACAGGTTCAGACGGCTCAAAACCAGTGCAAACCACTTCAGAACAGTTAAGAGCGGTTCACACCCGTTAACACCGGATCAAACCAGCTCAGAGCCATTCATACCAGGTCAAACCGGTTCAGACCAATTTGTACCTGTTCAAAACAGTTCAAATCGGTTCATACCAGTTCAAACTGGTTCAGACCGGTTCAGATGGCTCAAAACCGGTGAAAAAAGTTCCAACCAGTTTAGACTGGTTCAGACCAGTTCAAACGGTTCCAGATCAGTTCAAACAAGTTCCAACCGGTTCAGACCGGTTTGCACCAGTTCAAACCGATTCAAACTGGTTCAGAAAGGTTTATACAGGTTCAAACCAGATGAGACCAGTTCAAACCATTTCAAATCGGTCTAGACCATTTCAGTACAATTCAAATGGGTTCAGACCAATTTAAAATGGTTCAAACCAGTTAAGACAGGTTTATACCAGTTCAAACCCATTCAAACCCATTCAGACCGGTTCAGATGGCTTAAAACTGGTGCAAATCGCTTCAAACCAGTTAAGAGCGGTTCACACCGGTTAAGATCAGTTCAAACTGATTCAGAGCCATTCAGACAAGTTCAAACCGGTTCAGACCAATTTGTACCTGTTCAAATTGGTTCAAATCGGTTAAGACCGGTTCAAACTGGTTCAGACCAGTACAGACTGCTTGAGACCTGGTCAAACCAGTTCAGTCTGGTTGAGACTGGTTCAAACCGGTTCAAACCATTTCAGACAGGTTCAGACAAGTTCCAACCGGTTCAGACTGGTTCAGACCAGTTCAAACCATTCCAGACCGTTTCAAACAAGTTCCAACCGGTTCAGACCAGTTTCCACCAGTTCAAACTGTTTAAAACAGGTTCAAAACTGTTGAAACGAGTTTGAACTGGTTCAGACCAGTCCAGAACAGTTCAAACCAGTTCAAAGAAGTTCAGACCAGTTCAGAACAGTTCAAACCGGTTCAGACTGGTTTATACCAGTTCAGACCGGTTAAGACCGGTTCAAACCATATCAATCCGGTTCAGACCAGTTCAAACTGGTTCTGATTGTTCAAACTGGTTCAGACCAGTCCAGACCAGGTTTGAACTGGTTCAGACCAGTTCAGATGGATCAAACCAATTCAGACCGGTTCAGACCAGTTCAAACCAGTTCAGATAGGTAGAAACAGGTTCATACAGGTTCAGACTGGTTCAAACCTTCAGAATGTTTCAGTCCGGTTTAAACCCATTCAGACCAGTTCAAACCGGTTCAGACCAATTTATACCAGTTTAGACCACTTCAAACCACATCAAACAGGTCCAGACAGGTTCAAACTGGTTCAGACTGGTTCTGACGGTTTCAGACCAGTTCAGACTGGGTTCAAACTAGTTCAGAATGGTTCAGACTGGTTCAGACAATTTCAGACTGGTTCAGACCGGTTCAAACCAGTTCAGACGGGTACAAACCTGTTCAGACCGGTTCAGACTGGTTCAAACTGGTTCAGACTGGTTCAAACCGGTTTAAACTAGTTGAGACTGGTTAAAGCCGGTTCAAATCGGTTCAGACCAGTTCAGTCTGGTTCAAACTGGTACAAGCAGGTTCAGACCAGTTCATACTGGTTCAAACCGGTTTAAATTAGTTCAGACCGGTTAAGACTGCTTAAAACCGGTATAAACCAGTTCAGACCGGTTCAGACCAGTTCAAATAGGTTCAGACGGGTACAAATCGGTTCAAACCATTTGAGACCGGTTCAAACCATTTGAGACCGGTTCAAACCAGTTTAATCAGTTCATATTGGTTCAGACAAGTTCAAACCATTTCAGACCGGTTTATGCCATTTCAAAATGATTGAAATTGGTTGAGACCAGTTCAAATTGTTTCAAATTGTTTCAGACTGGTTCAGATGAGTTCAAACTCATTCAGACCGGTTCAGAAAAATTCAGACCAGCTCAGACTGGTTCACAACAGTTTAAACAATTTCAGACAGGTACAAACCGGTTCAAATCAGTTCAGACTGGTTCAAACAGGTTCAGACTGGTTCAGACCGGTTTCAACCAGTTCAGACTGGTTCCAATGGTTCAAACCATTCAGACTGGTTCAAAGCGGTTCAAGCCGGTTCAGACCAGTTCAAACCCATTCAAACTGGTTTAGACCAGTTCAGAAGTCAGCAAACTGGTTCAAACTGCTTTAAACCAGTTCAGAGAGTTTCAGACTAGTTAAGACCGGTTCAAAACGGTTCAGACAAGATCAAACCAGTTCAGACATGTTGAGATCCATTCAAACCAGTTCAGATCGGTTGAGACCGGTTCAAACCAGTTCAAATGGTTTAAGACTGGTTCAGACCAGTTCCAACCAGTTCAGACTGGTTCAGACCTATTCAAACCAATTCAGAAAGGTTTATACCAGTTGAGACTGGTTAAGAATGGTTTGCACCAGTTCAAACTGTTTCACACCGGTTCAGACCGGTTCAAATCGTTTGAAACCAGTTCAAACTGGTTCAGACCAGTTCTGAACTATTCAAACCAGTTCAGACCGGTTCAGACTGGTTCAAACCGGTTCAGACCGGTTCAAACCAGTTCAAAGCTGTTCAAACTGGTTTAAACCAGTTCAGACCAGTTCAGACTGATTCAAACTGGTTCAGACTAGTTCAAACCTATTCAGACCAGCTTATAACAATTGTAACTGGTTGAAACCAGTTCAAACCAGTTCAAACCGGTTGAGACCGGTTGAAACCAGATTAATCCGGTTCAGACAGGTTCAGACTGGTTAAAATTGGTTCAAACCAGTTCAGATCACTTCATATCAGTCGAGACCAGTTGTGACCGGTTCAAACCAGATCAATCCAGTTCAGAACAATTCAAACTGGTTCAGATGGTTCAACCGGTTCACACCCATTCACACGAGGTTCAGACCATTTCAAACTGTTTCAGATGGGTACAAACCGGTTCATACTGGATCGGACTGGTTCAAACTGGTACAGACTAGTTCAGTTTGGTTTAAACCCGTTCAGACCAGCTTAAACCAGTTCTAACCGGTTCAGACCTGTTCAGAACAGTTCAAACCATTTCAAAGCAGTTCAGTCTGGTTCAGACCGGTTCAAAGCAGTTCAGACTGGTTCAGACCGGTTCAGAATGGTTCAAACTGGTTCAGACCTGTTTAGAGCAGTTCAAACCAGTTCAGACCAATTTATACCAGTTTAGACCAGTTCAACCCAAATCAAACCAGTTCAGACCGGTTGAGACAGGTTCAACCTGGTTCAGACCGGTTCAGACCAATTCAGACCAGATTCAATGTGGTTCAGAACGGTTCAGACCTGTTCAGACCAGTTCAAACCGATTCAGACGGGTTCAGACTGGTTCAAATCTATTCAGACCAGTTCAGACCAGTTTAAACCAGTTCAGACCGGTTCCAACTGGTTTAGACCAGTTCAGACCATTTCAAACTGGTTCAAACCAGTTCAGACCTGTTCAGACTGGTTCAAACTGGTTGAAACCGGTTCAGACTATTTCAAACCTGTTCAGACTGGTTTATAACAATTCAAACCAGTTGAAACCAGTTCAGACTGTTTCAGACCAGTTAAAACCTGTTCAGACAGGTTCAAACCAGTTCAGACCGGTTGAGACCGGTTCAAACCAGATCAAACCTGTTCAGACCCTTTCAGACTGGCTCAAACCAGTTCAGAGGGGTACAAACTGGTTCAGAACGTTTCAGACTGGTTCAAACCGGTTCAGAGTGGTTCAGACCTGTTTAAACCAGTTCAGACAAGTTCAAACCGGGTCAGACCGGTTCAGACCGGTTCAAACCAGTTCAAACCAATTCAGACTGGTTCAGACCGGTTAATACCAGTTGAAACCGTTTCAGACCAGGTTCAAACTAGTTCTTTGAACCGATTTGAACCGATTTGAACTGGTATGAACTGGTTTGAAATGGTTTCAATTGGTATAAACCGTTTTGAGCCAGTTTGAACTGGTGCAAATCAGTCTGAACCGCTTTCAACTGAAATGATTTGAACTGGTTTGAACCTGTCAGAACTTCTTTGAACCAATTTGAACCATTCTGAACCGGTATGAACCGGTTTGAAATGGTTGCAACTGGTTTGAACCAGTTTGAACCAGTTTGAACTGGTGCAAACCGGTCTGAACTGGTTTCAACTGGTATAAACCAGTCTGGAACGTTTTGAACTGGTCTGAAATAGTTTAAACTGCTTTGAACAGGTCTGAACCTGTCTGAACTTCTTTGAACTGATTTGAACCGTTCTGAACCGCTATGAACCAGTTTGAAATGGTTTCAACTGCTTTGAACCGGTTTGAACCAGTTTGAACTGGATTCAACTGGTATAAACCGGTCTAAAATGTTTTGAACTGTTCTGAACCAGTCTCAACCAGTTGGAAATTGTCTAATCCGGTCTGAACAAATTTGAACTGGTTTGAAACAGTCTTAACCTGCCTGAACTGGTTTGAACTGGTATAAAGCGGTCTGAACTGGTTTGAACTGGTATAAACTGGAGTGAACCGGTTTGAACTGGTCTGAACTGGTCTGAACCCATCTGAACCGGTCTGAACTGGTGGGAACCGGTCTCAACATGTCTGATCTGATTTGAACTGGTAAAACCGGTCTGAACTGGTTTGATCTGGTCTGAACCAGTCTTAACTGGTTTGAACTTGTCTGACCCGGTATGAACCGGTTTGAACTGGTCAGAAATGGTCTTAACCAGTCTGAACTGGTATGAAACGTTTTGAAGCGGTTTGAACCAGTCTGAACCAATTTGAACCAGTCTGAACCAGTCTGAACTGGTTTGAACTGTTCTGAACTGGTCTGAAACGGTTTCAACTGGTTTGAATTGTTATAAACTAGACTGAACCAGTTTAAACTAGTCTGAACTGGTTTGAACCAGTTTGAACCAGTCTGAACAGGTCTGAACCGGTTTGAACTAGTTTGAACCAGTCTGAACCAGGCTAAACTAGATTGAACCAGCTGGAAACAGTCTGAACTGATCTGAATTGGTCTGAACTGGTTTGAACCGGTTTTAACCGGTCTGAACCAGTCCAAACCGGTTTGAACTGGTGTGAACCGGACTGAACTGGTTTTAGCTGGTCTGAATCAGTTGGCACTCATCTCAACCCGTTTGAACTGGTCCAAACCATTCTGAACAGGTCTGAAATGATTTGAACTAGTTTGAACCTGTCTGACCTGCTTTAAACACGACTGAACCAGTCTGAACCGGTTTGAACCAGTCTGAACCGGTTTGAACTGTTCATAACCTGTCTGAACTGGTCTGAACCGGTCTGAACAAGTTTGAACATGGCCTGAAATGGTCTGAACCGTTCTGAACAAGTTTGAACTGGTCTGAGCCAGATTCATCTGGTTTGAACCGGTCTCAACTGGTCTGAACTGGTCTGAACCAGTTTGAACCGGTATGAACCGGCCTGAACCGGTTTCAACCAGTTTGAATTCTTATGAACTGTCTGAAGAGGTTTGAACTAGTCTGAACCAGTTTGAACCAGTTTGAATCAGGCTGAACCGGTCTGAACCAGTTATAACCGTTTTGAACCAGTTTGAACCGGTCTGAACTGGTCTGAACTGGTCTAAACCGGTTTGAACCAATATGAACAGGTCTGAAACGGTTTGAACAGGTTTGAACCGGTCTGAACTGGTTTAAACCAGTCTGAACTGGTCTGAAACAGTTTGAATCAGTCTGAAAATATTTGAACCGGTCTGAACCGGTTTGAACTGGTAGAAATCTGTGTGAACCAGTTTGACCTGATTTGAACCAGACTGAACTTGTGTGAACTGGTCTGAACAGTTACCAGTCTCACCGGTTTGAACCAGTAGAAACAGTTCGAAACAGGTTTGAACTGGTCTGATCTGGTTTGAACCATTTGAAACCAGTCTGAACTAGTTTTAACTGGCATAAACTGGTCTTAGACGGTTTTAACTGGTCTGATCCAGTCTGAACTGGTTGGGACCAGTCTGAACCGGTCTCAAACTATCTGAACTCCTTTGAACCCATTCGAACTGTTTTGAACAGGTCTGAACAGGTTTGAACTGGTTTCAAATGGTTTGAACCAGTCTGAACCGATTTGAACCAGTTTGAAACAGTCTCAACCAGTTTGAACTGGTGTAAACCTGTCTGAACCACTTTGAACTGGTTTAAACTGGTCTGAACGAGTTTGAACTTGTTTGAACAGGTACAAACCAGTCTGAACTGGTTTAAACCGGTCTGAATTGATCTGAACCGGTTGGAACTGATCTTAACCAGTTTGAACCACTCTGAACTACTTTGAACCGGTCTGAACTAGTTTGATCTGGTCTAAAATGGTCTGAACCGGTTTGAACCGGTTTTAACTGGTATAAACCAGTCTGAAACAGTTTGAAATAGTCTGAACCTGTTTGAATGAGTTTGAACCGTTCTGAACTGGACTGAACTGGTTTGAACCGGTTTGATCTGGTCTGAATTGGTCCGAACCAGTTTGAACCATCTGAACCTGCCTGAACCAGTCTGAACCAGTTTGAACTCTTCTGAATCGGTCTGAACTGGTTGCAAATGGTCTGAAGCAGTCTGAACCAGTTTGAACCTGGTTTGAACTGGTCTGAACCATTCTGAACCACACTGAACCAGTTTAAACTGGTCTGAACCAGTTCATACTAGGTTCAAACTGGTTCAGAATGGTTCAGACAAGTTCAGACCGGTTCAGACCAGTTCAAACTGGTTCAGATGGTACAAACCAGTTCAGAGTGGTTAAGACTGGTTCAAACCCGTTCAGAACAATTCAGACCAATTTAAACCAGTTCAGACCAGTTCAAAACAGTTCAAACTGGTTCAGACCAGTTCAGACTGGTTAAAACCTGTTTAATCCAGTTCAGACCGGTTCAGACCGGTTCCAACTGTTTCAAACCGGTTCAAACTGGTTCAGACCGGTTCAAACAATTTCAGACTATTTCAGACTGGTTCAAACAGGTTCAAACCATTTCAGACTAGTTCAAACCTGTTCAGACTGGTTTATAACAATTCAAACCGGTTGAAACCCATTCATACTGGTTCACACAAGATCAAACCAGTTCAGACTGGTTTATAAAGTTCACCAGGTTGAGACCAGTTTAAAACAGATCAATCCAGTAAAGACCGGTTCAAACTGGTTCAGATGCTTCAAACTGGTTCAGACCAGTTCACACCAGGTTAGAACTATTTCAGACCGGTTCAAACCAGATCAGACCCATTCAGACCGGTTCAGACCAGTTCAAACCGATTCAGATGGGTACAAACCATTTCATACAGGTTCAGACAGGTTCAAACCATTTCAGACCGGTTCAAACCGGTTCAGACCAGTTCAATCCGGTTTAAACCCGTTCAGACCAAGTCAAACCAGATCAAACCGGTTCAGACCTGTTCAGAACGGTTCAAACCAGTTCAAAGCAGTTCAGACCAGTTCAGACAAGTTCAAAGCAGTTAAAACCGGTTCAAACCGGTTCAGACCAGTTCAGACCGGTTCAGACCAATTTTTACCAGTTTAGAACAGTTTAAACCAGATCAACCAGTTCAGACCGGTTCAGAGATGTTCAAACTGGTTCAGAACGGTTCAGACCAGTTCAGACCAGTACAGACCAGTTCAAACCGGTTCAGACGTGTACAAACCAGTTCAGACTGGTTCAGACTGTTTCAAACTGGTTCAGACGGGTTCAGACCGGTTTGAACCACTTCGGACAGGTTCAAACCAGTTCAAACTGGTTCAGACCAGTTCAGACCAGTTCAAACCGGTGTAAACCAGTTTAGACAAGTTCAGATTGGTTCAGACCAGTTCCAACTGGTTCAAACCGGTTCAGACCAGTTCAAAATGGTTCGAAATGGTTCAAACCAGTTCAGACTGGTTCATACTGGTTCAAACTGGTTCAAAACGGTTCAAACTAGTTCCAACCTGTTCAAACCAGTTTATACCAATTCACACTGGTTGAAAGTGGTTCAGACCAGTTCAGACCAGTTTTAACCGGTTCAGAATGGTTCAAACCAGTTCAGACTAGTTCAAACCGGTTTAGACCATTTTTACCAGTACAAACAGGTTCAAACCAGTTCAGATCCACTTTTTTCAAGTGTGACATCTAGAGAGAAATTCTCTCAGTGTGATCTGAGTTCTCACATCGCCTTTCTGATAGTGTACTCTGGCAGATCGCCACTACTCCAGCTGATATTAAGCAGTATGCTAAAGGAAGAGACAAGCCTTTTCTTCTCTTAAGTCAAGAAATCAAGAGAGAAATCATCTCAGGGTGATTCAAGTACTCACTTCTACTTTCTGTAAGTGTAACGTCCAAAAAGAAATCCTCTCAGGGTGATCCAAGTCCTCACATCCACTACTTGCAAGTGTGACATCTAGAGATAAATCCTCTCAGAGTGATCTGGGTCCTCACATCACATTTGTGATAGTGTACTTCTGGCAGATCGCCACTACTCCAGCTTATATTCAGCAATATGCTACTGGAAGAGAAAAGCCTTTTCTTCTCTTAAGTCATGACATCCAGAGAGAAATCCTCTCAGGGTGATCCAAGTCCTCGCATCGCCTTTCTGATAGTGTACTTCGGGAAGATCGCCACTACTCTATCTTATATTCAGCAGTATGCTGCTGAAAGAGAAAATCCTTTTCTTCTTTGAAGTCATGTTACTAACAGCTACCCAAGTATGCCGTTTTTGAAATCCCACAATACATGGTTTCTAAAACTGTTCATGGGCACTTTCTTTGTAAAAACTTCCACACATTTCAAAGTGAAATATATTTTCCAGAATAGTTGTAATTTTCTCCCATGTAACTCTGTAAATATTACTTTTGAGTGCAGGTTCCTCACCAATGAGACTCAATGTGTCAGAAACCAAGGCACAACGTGCATGATATCAGTGAAACAGGGGTTCAGCCCCACTACAGCAGACAAACAGCTGAATGCTTTTGGCAAGGAAAAACTGTATCCTTCTCTTATGTACGATTATAGAGCTACCCAAGAAAGAAGTTTCCCAACTTCCACAAGTCCTTGCACCCAAGAAGTTTCATGTGCAAGTTCCTTCTTAGCCACACTTCAGCGTATTTCTTCAGTGTAATATCGACCAGAGAATACTCGTTTTCAAGATACATGTAACTCTCTTAACCCTAATGCTAGGGAACATCCATGCCATGTCCTCCTAAGCCAGGGAGCCAACTATATTGCTATAAAGTGAATGATTTCAGTGTGTGTAGGTTTGCCAGACTACTCCAGCATATTCCAGACACTATGCTTTGGTCCCGAGTCCCAAAATCCCATTTTATTGTGTGTGCAGGCATACAGCACTTTTGTCACAGAGCACCCATGTCTTCAACATCCTTTCGGCTAGTGTGCATTCATACAGCTCTCCTCTCCCAAGCCTATGAGACTCCTCATCTTGCCCCTGTGCTAGTGTACATCCAGCCAGTAATCCTTCCCTGATTGATCTGAGTCTTCAAATCGCCATCCTGCTGGTGCAAAATCCAAGTAGTAATTCTTTCCAGGGTGACTCGAGTCCTCACCTCGTCTTTCTGCTAGTGTACTCCTAGCGAGGACTCCTCCCCCGGGTTCTCCAGGTCTTCAACTCAACTTCCTGCCACTGTAAAATACAGAGAAAAGTCCTCTCAGAGTGATCTGAGTCCTCACCTCGCCTTTCTCCTACTGTACTTATTGCAAGGAATCCTCTCCAGGTTTATCCTAGACCTCAACTCGACTTCCTGCAAATGTAACATACAGAGAGAAATCCACACAGGGTGATCCGAGTCCTCATCTCAACTTCCTGCAAGTGTGACATATAAAGAGAAATCCAATCAGGGTGATGCAAGTCCTCACATCAACTTCCTGCAAGTGTGACACCCAGAGAGAAATACTCTCAGGGTGATTTGAGTCCTCAGATCACCTTTCTGATAGTGTACTTCTGGCAGACCGCCACTACTCCAGCTTATATTATGCAGTATGCTACTGGAAGAGAAAAGCTTTTCTTCTATTAAGTCATGACATCCATAGAGAAATCCTCTCAGGGTGATCTGAGTCCTCACTTCTACTTTCTGCAAGTGTAACATACAGAGAGAAATCCTCTCAGGGTAATCCGAGTCCTCACATCGCTTTTCTGATAGTGTACTTCTGGCAGATCACCACTACTCCAGCTTATATTAAGCAGTATGCTTGTGGCAGAGAAAAGCCTTTTCTTCTCTTAAGTCATGACATCCAGATAGAAATCCTCTCAGTGTGATCCGAGTCCTCACAATGCCTTTCTGATATTGTTCTGGCAGATTGCCACTACTTTAGCGGATATTAAGCAGTATGCTACTGGAAGAGAAAATCCTTTTCTTCTCTTAAGTCATGAAATAAGGAGAGTAATCCTCTCAGGGTGATCTGAGTCCTCATTTCTACTTTCTGCAAGTGTAACATCCAGAGATAAATCCTCTCAGGGTGATCCGAGTCCTCACATTGACTTACTGCAATTGTGACATTCAGAGGGAAATCCTCTCAGGGTGATTCAAGTCCTCACGTCAACTTTCTGCAAGTTTAACATCCAGAGAGAAATCCTCTCAGGGTGATCCGAGGCATCACATTGCCTTTCTGATAGTGTACTTCTGGCAGATCCCCACTACTCCAGCTTATATTAAGCAGTATGCTTGTGGAAAAGAAAAGCCTTTTCTTCCCTTAAGTCATGACATCAGAGAGAAATCCTCTCAGAGTGATCCGAGTTTTCACATCGACTTTTTGCAACTGTGACATCTAGACAGAAATCCTCTCAGGGTGATCCGAGTCCTCACATTGACTTCTTGCAAGTGTGACATCTAGAGAGAAATCCTCTCAGGGTGATCTGAGTCCTCACATCACCTTTCTGATAGGGTACTTCTGGCAGATCGCCACTACTCTATCTTATATTTAGCAGTATGTTACTGAAAGAGAAAATCCTTTTCTTCTTTGAAGTCATGTTACTAAGAGCTACCCAAGTATGCTGTTTTCAAAATCCTACAATACATGGTTTCTTGGACAGTTCATGGGCACTTTCTTTGTAAAAACTTCTGCACGTTTCAAAGTGCAATATATTTTCCAGAATACTTGTAATTTTCACACATGTAATTGTGAATATTAAAGCGGAATGCAAGTTCCCCACCAATGAGACTCAATGTGTCAGAAACCAAGGCACAATGTGCATGATATCAGTGAAACAGGGGTTCAGCCCCACTACTGCAGATAAATGGCTTAATGCTTTAGGCAAAAAAGAAAAAAAAACCTGTTTCCTCCTCTTATGAACATTTATAGCGCTATCCGGGAAGAAGTTTCCGAACTTCCACAAGTCCTTGCAGCCAAGAAGTTTCATGTGCAAGTTCCTCCTTAGGCACATTTCAGCGTATTTCTTCAGTGTAATATCGACCAGAGAATACTCATTTTCATGATACATGTCACTCACTTAACCCTAATGCTAGGGAGCATCCATACCATGTCCTCCTAAGCCAGGGAGCCAACTATATTGCTATAAAGTTAATGATATCAGTTTGTGTAGGTTTGCCAGACTACTCCAGCATATTCCAGACACTATGCTTTGGACCCGAGTCCCCAAATACCATTTTATTGTGTGTGCAGGCATACAGCACTTTTGTCATAGAGCACCCACGTCTTCAACATCTTTTCAGCTAGTGTGCATCCATACAGCACTCCTCCCCCTAGCCTACGAGACTGCTCAACTCGCCCCTGTGCTAGTGTACATCCAGGCAGTAATCCTTCCCTGGTTGATCCGAGTCCTCAAATCGCCATCCTGCTGGTGCAAAATCCAGGTAGTAATTCTCTCCAGGGTGACTCGAGTCCTCACCTCATCTTTCTGCTATTGTACTTCAAGCAAGGAATCCTTTCCAGGGTTTTCCGGATCCTCAACTCAACTTCCTGCAATTGTAAAGTACCGAGAAAAATCCTCTCAGGGTGATCCGAGTCCTCACCTCGCCTTTGTCCTAGTGTACTTCTTGTGAGGAATCCTCTCTAGGTTTATCAGAGACCTCAACTTCCTGCAAGTGTAACATATAGAGAATAATCCACTCAGGGTGATCCAAGTCCTCATCTTGACTACCTGCAAGTGTGACATATAGAGATAAATTCTATCAGGGTGATCGTAGTCCTCACATCAACTTCCTGAAAGTGTAACATCCAGGAATAAATCCTCTCAGGGTGAGCCGAATCTTCACATGGAGACTGATTTAAACCAGTTCAGAGCGGTTCAGACCAGTTCACACAGTTCAGAGTGGTTCAAACCGGTTCAGCTTGGTTCAGACCAAGTCAGACCTTTTATGACCAGTTCAAACAGGTTCAGACTGGTTCATATCGGTTCACACAGGTCCAGACGAGTTGAGACCGGTTTAAACCCCTTCAGAACAGTTCAGACCAGTTCAGACTGGTTCAAATCAGTTCAGACTGGTTCAGACTGGTTCAGATAGGTTCAATCCATTTCAGACAACTTCAGACTGGTTCAGACCAATTTAAACCTGTTCAGACAGGTTCAGACTAGTTCAGACTGGTTCAGACCTGTTCAGACTGGATCAGATTGTTTCAAAACAGTTCAGACTGGTTCAAACCCGTTCAGACCTGTTCAGATAGTTTTAGACCAGTTCAAACCAGTTCAAACCAGTTCAGTTCGTTTTATACCAGTTCAAACCAGTTCAAACCGGTTCAGACCTGTTCAGACCAGTTAAAACCAATTAAGACCAGTTCAGACCAGTTCAAATCAGTTCAGACGGGTTGAGACCTGTTCAGACTGGTTCAGATTGTTTCAGACTGGTTCAAACCGGTTCGAACCGGATAAAACCAATTTATACCAGTTCAAATCGGTTCAGACCAGTTCATACCAGTTCAAACCAGTTCAGATTGATTTATACCAGTTCAAACCAGTTTAACCCGGTTCAGACCCATTCATATGGCTAAAAACGAGTGCAAACCACTTCAAACCAGGTCAGAACAGTTCAAAACAGTTAAGACCAGCTGAAACCAGTTCAGACTGATTCAGACCAGTTCAAACAGGTTCAGACCAGTTTGTACCTGATCAAACCAGTTCAAACCACTTCAGAATGGTTCAGACAGGATCAGACCATTTTAGACCAGTTGAGACCCGTTCAAACCAGTTCAGACCGTTTGAGACCGGTTAAAACCAGTTCAAACCATTTCAGACAGTTTCAGACCAGTTCCAACCGGTTCAGATTGGTTCAGACCAGTTCAAACTGGATCAGACCGGTTTATACCAGTTAAAACTGGTTCAAACAGGTTCTGAGTGGTTCAGGTTCAGATGAGTTCTAACCAGTTCAGGCCAGTTCAGACCAGTTCAAACCGATTCTAACAGGTTTAAACCAGTTGAAACCAGTTCAGACCAATTTCCACCAGTTCAAACTAGTTCAAACCGGTTCAGACTGGTTCAGACCAGTTCAAACCGATTCAGACTGGTTAAGAACGGTTCAAAATGGTTCAAAGCAGTTCAGACCGGTTCACACTGGTTCAAACCGGTTCAGACCAATTCAGACCAGTTGAAACCGGTTCAGATCAATTTATACCGGTTAAGACCGGTTTGCACCAGTTCAAACTGGTTCCCAACAGTTCAAACCAGTTCCCAACAGTTCAGACCAGTTCAAACAGGTACAGAACAGTTAATACTGGTTCAAACTGGTTGAGACCAATTCAAACTGGTTCAAATCGGTACAGACCAGTTCACACCAGTTCAAATGGTTCAGACCTGTTTAAACCGGTTCAAACCAGTTCAGACAAGTTTATACCAGTTCAAACCAGTTAAAACTGGTTGAGACCAGTTCAAACCGGTTCCAATCATTTCAGACTGGTTCAGACCAATTAAAACTGATTCAGACCAGTTTATACCAGTACAGACAGGTTGAGACCAGTTCAAACCAGATCAGTCCAGTTCAGACTGGTTCAAACTGTTTCAGATGGTTCAAACCAGTTCAGACAAATTCAGACCAGGTTGGAACTGGTTCACACAGGTTCAGATGGGTACAAACCAGTTCAAACTGGTTCATATGGTTGAAACTGGTCCATACTGGTTCAGACTGGTTCAAACCAGTTCAGACCTGTTCAGTCTGGTTTAAACCCATTCAGACCAGTTCAAACAGTTCAAACCGGTTCAGACCTGTTCAGAACAGTTCAAACCTGTTCAAAGCAGTTCAGACCGGTTCAGACTGGTTCAGACCAGTTCAAACCAGTTTAGATGGGTACAAACGGGTTCAGACCGGTTAATACTGGTTGAAACAGGTTCAGACAGGTTCAGACTGGTTCAGACCAGTTCAGACCGTTTCAAACGAATCCAAATTGGTTAAGACTGGTTCAGACCAGTTAAAACTGGTTCAGACCAGTTTATACCAGTACAGACAGGTTCAAACAAGTTTAGACTGGTTTACACCAGGTTAAAACTAATTCAGAACAGTTTAGACCGGTTCAGACCAGTTCAGACAGGTTCACACCAGTTAAAACTGGTGCAGACTGATACCAACCAGTTCAGATTGGTTCAGACTGGTTCGAACCATTTCAGACCAGTTCAGACCAGTTCAAACCAGTTCAACCTGGTTCAGACATGTTCAGAACAGTTCGAACTGGTTCAAAGCAGTTCAGACCGGTTCAGACCTGTTCAAAGCAGTTCAGACCGCTTCAGACTGGTTCAGACAGGTTCAAACCGGTTCAGATTGGTTCAGACCAGTTCAATCCATTTCAGACCAATTTATACCCAGTTTAGACCAATTCAAACCATTTCAAACCAGTTCAGACCAGTTCAGACAGGATCCAACTGGTTCTGACTGGTTCAGACCAGTTCAAACTGGTTTAGACCAGATCAAACTGGTTCAGACCAGTTTTACCAGTTCAAACCAAATCAGACAGGTTGAGACTGGTTCACACGAGTTCAAACCGTTTTAGACACGTTCAGACCAGTTCAGACCAGTTCAAACTGGTTCACCCAATTTATACCAGTTCAAACCGGTTCAGGCAGGTTGAGACCGATTCAAATCAGTTCAAACCAGTTCAGACCAGTTTATAACAGTTCAGGTCAGGTTCAAAGTGGTTCAGAACGGTTCAGAACTGTTCAAACCGGTTCAAACTATTTCAGACCGGTTCAGACCACGTTCAAAGTGGTTCAGAATGGTTCAGACTTGTTCAGATGAGTTCAGACCGGTTCAGACCAGTTCAAACCAGTTCAAACTGGTACAAACAGGTTCAAACCATTTCAGACTCGTTGAAATCGGTTCAGACCGGTTTAAACCAGTTTAGGTCGCTTCAAACTAGTTCAAAACTGTTCAGACTGGTTCAAACCGGTTTAAACCAGTTCAGACTGGTTCAGACAGGTTCCAAATGGTTTAAACCGGTTCAGACAGGTTCAGACTGGTTCAAGCCATTTCAGACCCGTTCAGACTTTTTCAAACTGGTTAAAATCGGTTCAGACTAGTTGAAACTTTTCAGACTGGTTTATAACAATTCAATCTGGTTGTAACCAGTTCAGACCGGTTCAAACCAGTTCAAACTAGGTCATATTGTTTCAGACCAGTTCAAACCAGTTCAAACCAATCAGACTGGTTGAGACAGGTTGAGACTGGTTCAAACCGTTTCAGAACAGGTTCAAAGTGGTTCATACTGGTTATGACCATTTCAGACAGGTTCAGACCAGTTCAAACCGGTTCAGAACGGTTCAAACCTATTCAGACTGGTTGAGACCAGATGAGACCGGTTCAAACCGTTTCAAACCAGGTTCAAACTGGATCAGACTGGTTCAGACCAGTTCAGACCGGTTCAGACCAGTTCAAAATGGTTCAGAATGGTTGAAACCAGTTCAGACCGGTTCAGACCGGTTTAAACCAGTTTAGACCGGATCAAACCAGTTCAAACTGGTTGATACTGGTTCAGGCCAGATCAAAATGGTTCAGACAGTTTCATACCAGTTCAAACAGGTTCAGACCGATTTTTACCAGTTCAAACGGCTTTAGACTGGTTTATACCAGTTCAAACAATTTCAAACTGGTTGAGACCAGTTCAAACCAGTTCAAATCGGGTCAGACTGGTTCAGATGAGTTCAAACCAGTTCAGATCGCTTTATACCAGGTCAAACCGGTTCTGACCAGTTTATACCAGTTCAAACAGGTTCAAATCGGTATATACCAGTTCAGAAATCTGCAAAAATGTTCAAACCGATTCAAACCAGTTAAGAGTGGTTCAGACCCGTTAAGACCAGTTTAAACTGGTTCAGAACACTACAGACCAGTTCAAACCGGTTTAGACTGGTTTGAACCTGTTCAAACCAGTTCAAACCGGTTCAGACCAGTTTAGACAAGATCAAACCAGTTCAGACCAGTTGAGACCCATTCAAACAAGTTCTGACTGGTTGAGACCAGTTCAAACCAGTGCAAACCGTTTCAGACCAGTTCAGACCAGTTCCAAACATTTCAGACTGATTCAGACAAGTTCAAACAGGTTCAGACCGGTTTATACCAGTTGAAACCGTTTAGGAACAATTTGCACCAGTTCAAACTGGCTCAAACCAGTTCAGAACAGTTCAAACTGGTTCAAAGCAGTTTAGACTGTTTCAGATCAGTTCAGACTGGTTCAAACCTGTTCTGACCTGTTCAGACCAGTTCAAACCAGTTCAGACCGCTTTATACAAGTTCAAACCAGTTCAAACTGGTTGAGAATGGTTCAAACCAGCTCAAATCGTTTCACACCAGTTCAGATGAATTCAAACCATTTTAGACCGGTGGATATCAATTCAAACCGGCTCAAACCGGGTCAGACCAGTTTAGACAATTGAAAACTGGTGCAAACCAGTTCAGAGCAATTCAGACTGGTTAAGAATTGTTCAAACCAGTTCACAGCGGTTCAGACCAGTTCAAGCAGGTTCAGACAAGTTCAAACCTGTTCAGACCAGTGCAGAATGGTTCAAATCGGTTTAAAGAAGTTCAGACTGGTTCAGACCTGTTCAAACCGGTTCAGACTAGTTCAAATTGGTTCAGACCGCTTTATGCAATTTAAGACTGTTTGAGGCTGGTTCATACCAGATTAAACCGGTTCAGACCAGTTCAGACTGGTTCAAACCGGTTCAAAAGGGTACAAA
This sequence comes from Loris lydekkerianus, assembly GCA_963574355.1. NCBI lineage: Eukaryota > Metazoa > Chordata > Mammalia > Primates > Lorisidae > Loris > Loris lydekkerianus. The sequence goes on from CAUYPK010157391.1 coordinate 28,391, forward strand.
CCAGTTCAGATAGTTTCAGACTCGTTGAAACCAGTTCAGACTGGTTTAAACCTGTTCAGACCGGGTCAGACCATTTGAAACCAGTTCAGATTAGTTCAGACTGTTTGAGACCAGTTGAGACCGGTTCAAACCGTTTCAGATCAGGTTCAAACTGGTTCAGACTGGTTCAGGCCGGTTGTGACCAGTTCAGACCGGTTCATACCGGTTCATACCGGTTCATACCAGTTCATACCAGTTCAGACAGATTTTACCCAGTTCAAACCAGTTCAGACCAGTTTGTACCGGTTCAAATCGGTTGAGACAGGTTCAAATCAGTTCATACCGGTTCACATGATTTCAAACGAATTCAGACTGGTTTAAAACAGTTCAAACCGCTTCAGACCAGTTTATATTAGTTTCAACCAGTTCAAACCAATTCATACTGGTTCACATGGCTGCAAACTGATGAAAACTGCTTCAAACCAGTTCAGAGCGATTCAGAATGGTTAAGACCAGCTGAAACCGGTTCAGACCAGTTCAAACCTGTTCAGACTGGTTTATACCTGTTCAAACTGGTTCTAACTGGTTAAGGCTGGTTCAGACAGGATTAAAACAGTTCAAACTGTTTGAAACCTGTTCAAACCAGTTCAGACTGATTGAGAATGGTTCAAACCAGTTCAAACCGTTTCAGAACGGTTGAGACCAGTTCCAACTGATTCAGACTGGTTCAGACCAGTTCAAACCAGTTCAGGCTGGTTTATACCAGTTGAAACTGGTTCAGAATGTTTTCCACCAGTTCAAACTGGTTCAAACCGGTTCAAACCAGTTGAAACCAGTTGAAACCGGTTCAGACCAGTTCAGAATGGTTCAAACCGGTTCAAAGCAGTTCAGACTGGTTCAGTCCGTTTCATACAGGTTCAAACCAGTTTAGACCAGTTTATAACAGTTCAAACTGGTTGAGTCCGGTTCAAACCGGTTCAAATCAGTTCAGAGCGGTTTATACCAGTTTAGAACAGTTCAAACCAGATCAAAACAGTTCAGACCAGTTCAGACTGGTTCAAACTGGTTCAGACCGGTTCAGACTGGTTCTGGCCATGTTAGATTATTTCAGACCAGATTCAAACTGGTTCAGAATGGTTCAGACCGGTTCAGACCAGTTCAAACCATTTTGGACAGGTACAAACTGGTTCAGACCATTTTAGACTGGTTCAAACCAGTTCAGATTGGTTGAACCTGTCTGAATTGTTTTGATCTGGTTTGCACTAGTCTAAACTGGTATAAATTGGTCTGAACCTGTTTGAAATGGTCTGAACCAGTATGAACCGGTCTGGACCGGTCTGAAATGGTCTGAATCGGTCTGAACTGCTTTGAACTGGTCTGAACAGTTCTGAACAGCTTTGAACCGTTTGAACTGGTCTGAACCGGTTTGAACCAGTCTGAATCAGTTTGTACCCATCTTAACTGGTTTGAACTGGTCTAAATTGGTCTCAACTGGTTTGATCCGGTCTGAACCGGTCTGAACCAGTTCAAACCTGGTCTGAACTGGTCTTAACTGGTTTAAACCATCTGAACCAGTTTGAATCGGTCTGATCTGGATTGATCTGGTTTGAACCGGTGTGAAACGGTCTGAACTTCTTTGAACCAGTTTGAACCATACTGAACAGATCTGAACAGGTTTGAACTGGTTTCAACCAGTTTGAACTGGTCTTAACCAATTCGAACCGGTTTGAAACAGTCTCAAACTGTTTGAACAAGTTTGAACTGGTGTAAACCTGTCTAAACCGGTTTGAACTGGTTTAAACTGGTCTGAACCAGTTTGAACTGGTCTAAACTGATCTGAACTGATTTGAACCAGTTTGACCAGGTCTCAAACGGTTTTAACCGGTATAAACTGTTCTGAACCAGTTTGAGCTGGTCTGAACCGGTTTGAACCGCTTTGAACCTGTCTGAACCTGTCTGAACCAGTCTGAACTGCTTTGAACCGTTCTGAACCTGTTTGAACTTTTCTGAACAGGTCTGAACTGGTCTGAACCAGTCTGAACCATTCTAAACCAATTTGAACCTGGTCTGAACTAGTCTGAACTGGTCTGAACCATTCTTAACCTGTTTGATCTGGTTTTTAACTGGTCTAAACTGGTATAAACCGGTATGAAACACTTTGAACTGATCTGAACTGGTCTGAACTGGTCTGAACCTGTCTGAACTACTTTGAACTAGCTTGAACCATTCTGAACTGGTCTGAACCGGTTTGAACTGGTTTCAACTGGTTTGACCTGTTTTGAACAGTTTGAACTGGTGCAAACCAGTCTGAACTGGTTTCAACTGTTATAAACCAGTCTGAACCTGTTTGAACTGGTCTGAACCAGTCTGAACCAGTTGGAACTGGTCTGAACTGGTCTGAATTGTGTTAAACCAGTTTGAACCATTCTGAACCGGTCTGAACTGGTTTGTACCAGTTTGAACTGGTGAAAACCGTTCTTAACCAGTTTCAACTGGTATAAACTGGTCTGAACCGGTTTGAACTGGTCTAAACCAGTTTGAACTGGTTGGAACTGGTCTGAAACGGTTTGATCTGGTTTGAACCGGTCTCAACCGGTCAGAACTGGTTTGAATGGGTCTCAACCAGTCTGAACTGTTTTGATCTTGTCAGACCTGTCTGAACCGGACAGGTACAAACCAGTCTGAACCAGTTGAAACTTGTCTTAACCAGTCTGAACTGCTCTGAACTGGTTTGAAGTGATTGGAATCAGTTTGCAGACTTCTGAACCTATGTAAACCGGTTTGAACCTGTTTGAAATAGTATGAACTGGTATGAACCGGTTTGAATTCATCTGAACCAGTCTGAACCAATTTCAACCGGTTTGAACCGGTCTCAACCGGTTTGAACCAGTTTGAACTGCTATAAATCGGTCTGAAATGGTTTGAAATGGTTTAAACTGTTCTGTAACCGGTTTGAACTGATCTGAACCAGTCTTAACTGGTTGGAAGTGGTCTGAACTGGTTTGAAACGGTTTGACACGGTTTAAACTAGTCTGAACCAATGTGAACTGTTTTAAACTGGTCTGAACGGGTTTGTATCCATCTGAACAGGTTTGAACCAGTCTGAACTGGTCTGAACCGGTTAATCTGGTTTGAACCAGTCTCAACCAGTCTGAACTGGTTTGAACTGGTCTGAACCTTTTTCAACTGGTTTGAATTTTTATAAGCCGGTTTGAACAGGTTTGAACAATTCTGAACGGGTTTGAACCAGTTTGAACCATTCTGAACTGGTCTGAACTGGTTTGAAATGGTTTGAACCAGTCCTGAACTGGTCTGAACCAGTTTAAACCGGTTTGAACCGGTCTGAACCCGTCTGAACTGATCTGAACCAGTCTCAACCAGTCTGAACCAATTTGTACCTGTCTGAACTGGTTTGAACTAGTCTGAACCAGTCTGAACCTGTCTGAACCATCTGGTTTGAACTGGTGTGATCCACTCTCAACCAGTCTGATCTGGTTTGAACTGGTAAAACCAGTCTGAATCAGTTTGATCTGGTCTGAACCAGTCTGAACCGGTTTGAAATTGTCTGACCCAGTATGAACCAGTTTGAACTGGTTTGAAAAGTTCTTAACTGGTTTAAACCAGTCTGAATCAGTCTGAATAGGTTTGAACCAGTCTAAAATGGTCTAAACTGGTTTCTACCCGTCTGTACCAGTTTTAACTGATCTGAACCGTTCTGAACTGATCTGAACTGGTCTGAACAGGTTTGAACAAGTCTGAACCGGTCTGAACCCGTTTGATCTGGTTTGAACCAGTCTCAAAGTTGGAACCAGTCTTAACTGGTCTGAATTTTTCCAAACTGGTTTCAACCAGTTTGAACGGGTCTTAACCTGTCTGAACCACTCTGAACTGGTTTGAAGCAGTTTGAACCTGTTTGCAGATGTCTGAACCAGTCTAAACTGTTTTGTACCTTTTTGAAATGGTATAAACCAGTCTGAAACGGTTTGAACTGGTCTTTACTGGTTTGAACTGGTTTGAACCTGTCTGAACCGATCTGAACCGGTTTAAACTGATTTAATCTGATCTGAACCATTCAGAACCGGTTTGAACAAGTTTGAACTGGTCTAAACTGGTTTGTACCCCTCTGAAACGGCTTGAAATGTTCTCAACCAGTCTGAATTGGTCTGAACCGGTCTGAACCAGTTTGAACCTGTTCTGAACTTGTCTGAACCGGTCTAAACCAGTTTGAACCGGTTTGATCTGGTTTGAACTGGATTAAATTGGTGTAAACCTGTCTTAACCGGTTGTAACTGTTCTGAACCTGTCTGAACCGGTTTGAACCAGTCTGAACCGGTCTGAACCACTTTGTACCCCTCTGAAATGTTTTGAAATGTTCTGAACCGGTCTGAACTGGTATGAACTGGTATGAACCAGTCTGAACTAGTTTGAACCTGTTATGAACTGGTCTGACCCATTCTGAACTGGTCTGAACCAGTTAGAACCGGTCTCAACAGGTTTGGACTGGGTTAAATGGGTCTCAACCAGTTTGAACTGGTTTGATTTCGTCTCAACCTGTCTGAACCAGTCTGAACTCGTTTGAACTGGTCTTAACCGCTTTGAACCGGTCTTAACCAGTCTGAACCACTCTGGACTGGTCTCAACTGGTCTTAAAAGTTTTGTAAAGGTCTGAACTGGTTGGAACTCGTCTGAACCGTTCTTAACGGTCTAAACTGGTTTGAACAGGTCTCAACCAGTTTGAACTGATTTGATTTTGTCTGAACTGGTCTGAACCAGTTTGTATCCGTCTGAACCAGTTTGAACTGGTCTGAACTGGTGTGAACCAGTCTGAACCAGTTTGAACCTGGTCTGAAATTGTCTCAGTCTGAACCTGTCTGAACTGGTCTGAACAAGTTTGAACCAATCTGAACCAGTCTGAACTGTTTTGATCTGGTTTGAACCAGTCTCATCCAGTCTGAATTGGTTTGAAACGGTCTGAACTGGTTTGATCCGATCTGTAACGGTTTGTATTGGTCTGTACCAGTCTGAACTGGTTTCAACCGGTTTGAATTGGTATAAACCAGTGTGAACCTGTTTGAACTAGTCTGAACCTGTTTGAACCAGTTTGAACCAGACTGAACCAGTCTGAACTGCTTTGAATTGGTTTGAACCGGTCTGAACCTGTCTGAACTGGTTTGAATCAGTTTGAACCGGTCTGAACTGGTTTGAACTGGTTTGAACCTGTCTGAACTGGTATAATCCATTCTGAATCGGTTTGAACTGGTATAAACTGGCCTGAACCGGTTTGAACTGATCTGAACTGGTCTGAACTGGTTTAAACTGGTCTGAACCGGTCTGAACCAGTCTGAACCGGTTTGAACCGGTCTGAACTGGTTTCAACTGGTTTGAACTGCTATAAGCCGGTCTGAACTGGTTTGAACTAGTCTGAAACAGTCTGAACTAGTTTGAACCGGTTTGAACTGTTCTGAACTGGTCTGAACCGGTTTGAAACAGGCCGATCCAGTCTGATCCGGTTAGAACCGGTCTGAACCAGTCTGAACTGGTTTAAAATGGTTTGAATTGGTATAAAAAGGTCAGAACGGGTTTGAACCAGTTTTAACCGGTCTGAAATGGTCTGAACCGGTCTGAACCCGTCTGAACTGGTTTGAACCATTCTGAACCAGTCTGAACCAGTCTGAACTGGTTTGAACCGGTCTACACTGATCTGAACCGGTTTTAACTGGTTTGAACAGTTCTGAACCTGTTTAAACCAGACTGAATGGCTCTGAACCAGTTTGATCCAGTCTGTACCGGTGTGAACCAGTTTGTACGTGTCTCAACCTTTTTGACCTGGTCTGAAGTGGTCTGAACTGGTATAAACCAGTATAAACCAGTTTGAACCTGGTCTGAATTTGTCTGAACTGGTCTGAACCAGTTTGAACCAATCTGAACCGGTCTGAACCGTTTTGATCCTGTTTGAACCGGTCTCATCCGTTCTGAACCGGTTTGAAACGGTCTGAACAAGTTAGAACAAGTCTGAACCAGTTTCAACCAGTTTCAATTGGTATAAACTGGTGTGAAACGGTTTGAACTAGTCTGAACTTGTTTGAACCAATTTGAACCGGTATGAACCAGTCTGAACTGGTCTTCACTGGTTTCAACTGGTTTGAACCACTCTGAACCAGTCTGAACCATTTTGAACCTGTCTGAACCGGTTTGAACTGGTTTGAACCGGTCTAAACTGGTTTTAAATGTTCTGAACTGGTCTGAACGGGTTTGAACCAGTGTGAACCGGTCTGAACTGGTTTGAAGCGGTTTGAACCTGTTTGAAGCCGTCTGAACCAGTTTAAACCAGTCTCGACCGGTCTGAGGCGGTTTTAACTGGTTTGAAATATTTTGAGCCAGGCTGATCTGATCTGAACTGGGTTGAACTGTTATGAACCAGTCTCAACTAGTTGGAACTAGTCTAAACTTGTTTGAACCCGTTTGAACCAGTCTGAACTGGTTTGAACCAGTTGGAACTGGTGCAAACCAGTGTTGATCAGTTTCAACTGGTATAAACTGAACCAGTCTCAACCAGTTGGAACTGGTCTGAACCAGTCTGAAACAGTTGAACTAGTTTGAACCAGTCTAAACCCGTCTATACTGGTTTGAATGGGTCTCAATCGGTCTGAACTGGTTTTATCTTGTCTGAACTGGTATGAACCAGTTTGAACCGGTTTGGACAGGTACATACCAGTATGAACCGGTTGGAACTCGTCTGAACCAGTCTAAATCGATTTGAACTGTTTTGAAGCGTTTTGAACTGGTATAAACCATTCTGAACTGGTTTGAACCGGTCTCAATCTGTCTGAACTGGTTTGAACTGTTATAAACCGGTTTTAACTGATCTGAACTGGTCTGAACCAGTTCGAACTGGCCGGAACCAGTCTGAACCCATCTGAACTGGTTTGAACTGGTGTGAACCAGTCTCAACCTGTCTGATCAGGTTTGAACTGTTATAACCGGTATGAACTGGTTTGATCTGGTCTGAACTGGTCTGAAACGGTCTGAAATGGTTTGAACATTTCTGACCTGGTATGAACCGTTTTTAACCAATCTGATCTGGTCTGAACCAGTCTGAACCGGTTTGTAACAGTTTGAACTGATTTGGAATGGTTTGAACTGGTCAGATCATGTCTGAAAAGTTTTGAACCAGTCTAAACCAGTCTGATTTGGTTTCAACCGGTTTGAACCGGTTTGAACTAGTGTGAACTGGTTTGAACCACTCTGATCTGGTCTGAACTGGTTTGAACCAGTTGGAACCTGTCTTAACTCATCTGAACCAGCTTGAACTGGTTTGAACCAGTCTGAACTGGTTTAAACCGGTCTGAACCCGTCCGAACCAGTTTAAACTAGCGTGAACCGGTCTGAAATGTTTTGTGCCTGTCTAAACCAGTTTGAACTGCTCTGAACCAGTCTGAACTGGTTGGAAATGGTCGGAACCATTCTGAATTAGTTTGAACCTGGTCTGAACCGGTCTGAACTTGTTTGAACGGGTTTGAACTGGTCTTAACCAGTCTGAACCAGTTTGAACCAGTTGGAACCTGTCTGCATAGGTCTGAACTGGTCTGAACTGGTTTAAACCGGTTTGAACCGGTCAGTATTGGTCTGAACCGGTTTGGACTGGTTTGAACTGGTCTGAACAGGTTTAAGCCGGTCTGAACTGGTCTGAACCAGTTTGAATCATTCTGAACCGGTCTGAATTGGTGTGTCCCCGTCTAAACTGGTTTCAACTATTCTGAACTGGTCTGAATTGGTTGGAACAGGTCTGAACTGGTCTGAACTGGTTTGAACCGGTTTGAACTTGTTTGAACTGGTCTGAACTGGTTTAAACCAGTCTGAACCGGTCTAAAATGTTCTGAACTGGTCTGAACTGGTTTGATCTGGTTTGATCCAGTCTCAACCGGTTTGAACTGGTTTGATCCGGTCTGAAAAGGTATGTACCGCTCTGAACCAGTATAAACCAGTATGAACTGGTCTGAACTGGTTTGAACCAGTTTGAACTGGTCTGAACCGGTCTGAACTTGTCTGAAGTGGTCTGAAATGGTCTGAAACAGTTCGAACCTGGTCTGAACTGGTCTGAACCTGTCTTAACCGGTATGAACCATTTTTTACTGGTTTGATCTGATTTGAACCAGTCTCAACTGGTATGAACTTGTATAAACCAATCTGAACTGGTTTGAAATGGTCTGAACCGGTCTGAACTGCTTTCAACCAGTTTGAACCGTTCTGAACAGGTCTGAACCGGTTTGAACTGGTTTGCACCAATCTGAACTGGTTTTAAACCAGTCTGAACCGTTCTGGGCCAGTTTAATTAGTCAGAACTTGTTTGAACCAGTCTGAACTGGTTTAAACTGGTCTGAACTGGTTTAAAGTAGTCTGAAACTGTCTGAACCGGATTGTACCCATGTGAACTGTTTTGAACTGGTATGAACCAGTCTGAACTGGTCTGAACCGATATGAACCAGTCTGAACTGGTCTGAACCAGTTTGATCTGCTTTGAACTGGTCTCAACCAGTCTGAACTGGTCTGAACCGGTTTCAACCTGTTTGAATTGGTATAAACTGGTCTGAACAGGTTTGAACTAGTCTGAACCGATTTGATCCAGTTTGAACCAGTCTGAACCGGTCTGAACTGGTTTGAACTGGTTTGAACAGGTCTTAACCGGTCTGAACTATTTTGAACCAGTTGGAACTGGTCTGAACTGGTGTGAACCGGTTGAAACCGGTTTGAACCGGTCGGTACCGGTCTAAACCAATTTGAACTGGTTTAAACCAGACTGAACCGGTCTGGAACATTTTAATTAGTCAGAACTTGTTTGAACCGGTCTGAACTGGTCTGAACTGGTTTAAACTGGTCTGAACTGGTTTAAACTGGTCTGAACTGGTTTAAAGTAGTCTGAAACTGTCTGAACCGGATTGTACCCTTGTGAACTGTTTTGAACCGGTCTGAACCAGTTCGAACCAGTCTGAACTGGTCTGAACCAGTTTGATCTGCTTTGAACGGGTCTCAACCAGTCTGAACTGGTCTGAACCGGTTTCAACCTGTTTGAATTGGTATAAACTGGTCTGAACAGGTTTGAACTAGTCTGAACCGATTTGATCCAGTTTGAACCAGTCTGAATCGGTCTGAACTGGTTTGAACTTGTTTGAACAGGTCTTAACCGATCTGAACCGTTTGAACCAGTTGGAACTGGTCTGAACCGGTCTGAACCGGTTTAAACTGGTTTGAACCAGTCGGTACCGGTCTAAACCGATTTGAACTGGTTTAAACCAGACTGAACCTGTCTGGACCAGTTTAATTATTCAGAACTTGTTTGAACCGGTCTGAACTGGTCTGAACTGGTTTAAACTGGTCTGAACTGGTTTAAAGTAGTCTGAAACTGTCTGAACCGGATTGTACCCATATGAACTGTTTTGAACCGGTCTGAACCAGTCTGAACTGGTCTGAACCAGTTTGAACCAGTCTGAACCGGTCTGAACCAGTTTGATCTGCTTTGAACCAGTCTCAACCAGTGTTAACTGGTCTGAACCGGTTTCAACCTGTTTGAATTGGTATATACTGATCTGAACAGGTTTGAACTAGTCTGAACCGATTTGATCCAGTTTGAACCAGTCCGAAACGGTCTGAACTGGTTTGAACTTGTTTGAACAGGTCTTAACCGGTCTGAACCAGTTGGAACTGGTCTGAACAGGTCTGAACCAGTGTGAACCGGTTTAAACCGGTTTGAACCGGTCGGTACCATTCTAAACCGATTTGAACTGGTTTGGACCGGTCTGCACTGGTCTGAACCAGTTTGGAATGGTCTGAACCTGTCTGAACTGGTCTGAACTTTCCTGAATTATTTTGAATCTGGTTTGAACAGGTCTGAACTGGTCTGAACCGGTCTGAACCAGTCTGAACGAGTTTGAACCAGTCTGAACCAGTATGAACGGGTTTGATCTGGTTTGAACTGGTATAAACTGGTATAAACCAGTCTCAACCTGTATGAACCAGTCTGAACTGCTTTGAACCAGTCTAAACCGGTCTGAACTGCTTTGAACCAGTTTGAAACATTCTGAACAGGTCTGAACCAGTTTGAACTGGTTTGAACTTGTCTCAAATGGTTTAAATGGGACTTAACTGATCTGTACCTGTCTGAACCGGTTTTAACTGGTATTTACCGGTATGAAGTGGTCTGATCCTGTCTGAACCAGTCTGAACCAGTTTGAACCTAGTCTGTACTGTTCTGAACCGGTCTGAACCATCTGAACCAGTTGGAACCGGTCTGAACCAGATTCATCTGGTTTAAACCGTTCTCAATCGGTCTGAACGGGTATGAATCGGTCTGAACCAGTTTAAACTGGTCTGAACTTGTCTAAACCAGTCTGAACTGCTTTGAACTGGTTTGAACCAGTTTTAACTGGTGCTAACCTGTCTGATCCGGTTTCAACTGGTATAAAGCGGTCTGAACCAGTTTGAACTGGTCTGACCCTGTCTGAAACAGTCAGAACTGGTCTGAACTGGTCTCAACTGGTCTGAACTGGTTTGAACGGGTCTCAATCGGTCTGAACTGTTATGGTCTTGTGTGAACCGTTTTGAACTTGTTTGAACCGGTTTAAACAGGTATAAACCAGTCTGAACTAATTTGAACTGGTCTGAACCAGTCTGAACCAGTTTGAAGCACTGTGAACTGTTTTGAAACAGTTTGAACCAGTTTGAACTGGCTTAAACTGGTATAAACCAGTCAGAACCGGTTTAAACTGGTATAAACCGGTCTGAACCAATTTGACCTGGTTTGAAATCGTCTCAACCGGTCTGAACCGGTTTGAACCAGTTTGAACCACCATAAACCAGTTTGATTTTGGTTTGAACCGGTCTGAACCAGTCTGAACCTGTCTGAACCGTTCTGTACAGGTCTGCACCAGTCTAAACTGGTTTTAACTGGTCTGAACCGGTTTGACTTGATTTGAACCGGTTTGATTTAGTCTGAACAGGTCTCAACCGTTCTGAACTGGTTTATACAGGTATAAACCGGTCTGAACCAGTTTGAACTGGTTTGAAATTGTCTAAATTATGTCAAATGGTCTGAATGTGCCTGAATCAGTCTGAACTGTTTTAAAACAATTTGATCGGTTCTGAACTCAGCTGAACCAGTCTGAACTGGTCTTAACTGAATTGAACCAGTCTGAACTGTTTTGAACCGGTTTGAATGGTTATAAACCAGTTGGAACCTGTTTGAACTGATCTGAACCAGTCTGAAACGGTCTGAACGTCTTTGAGCTGGTTTGAACCATTCTGAACCGATCTGAATCGGTTTGAACTACTTTCAACCAGTTTGAACTGGTCTGAACTGGTCTGAACCGGTCTGAACTGCTTTGAACTGGTGTAAACAGTTCTGAACTGGTCTGATCTGGTTTCAACTTGTTTGAACCGGTTTGAACCAGTTTTAACTAGTGCCAACTGGTCTGAATGGTTTCAACTGGTATACACCGGTCTGAACTGCTTTGAACTGATGTTAACCAGTCTGAACCAGTCTGACCTGCTTTGAACCGGTTTGAACCATTCTGAACTTGTCTGAACTGGTTTGAACTAGTTTCAACCATTTTGAACTGAACTGGTCTAAACCGGTTTGAACCGGTTTGAACTGGTGAAAACCTGTCTGAACTGGTTTCAACTGGTATAAAGCGGTCTGAACCGGTTTGATCTGGTCTGAACAGGTCTGAACCAGTTGGAAATGGTCTGAACTGGTATGAACCCGTTTGAACTCATTTGAACTGGTCTCAACCGGTCTGAACTGTTTTGAATGGGTCTCAGTCGGTCTGAACTGGTTTGGACTTGTCTGAACCTGCCTGAACTTGTTTGAACCGGTTTGAACAGGTATAAACCAGTCTGAACCATTTTGAACTGGTCTGAACTGGTCTGAACCGGTTTGAACTGATCTTAACCGGTCTGAACTGCTCTGAACTGATTTGAAGCCGTTTGAACCAGTTTGAAGCCATCTGAACCTGTCTGAACCGGTTTGAACTGGCTTAAACTGGTATAAACCGGTCTGAACTGGTCTGAAGCGATTTGAACTGGTTTGAAATGGTCTCAACCTGTCTGAACCTGTTTGAACGAGTTTGAACCGCTATAAACCCGTATGAATTGGTTTTAACAAGTCCTAACTGGTCTGAACTGTTCTGTACAGGTCTGCACCAGTCTGAACTGGTTTGAACTGGTCTGAACCAGTTTGACTTGGTTTGAACCAGTTTGATCCAGTCTGAACAGGTCTCAACCGTTCTGAACTGGTTTGTACTGGTATAAACCATTCTGAACTGGTTTGAACTGGTTTGAAACGGTCCAAAACTATCCGAAATGGTCTGAACCAGTCTGAACTGTTTTGAAAGAATCTGATCCAGTCTGAACTGGTCTGAACTGGTCTTAACGGGATTGAACCAGTCTGAACTGCTTTGAACTGGTATAAACTGGTTTCAACCTGTTTGAACTGATCTGAACCTTTCTGAACTGGTCTGAACTTCTTTGAACCGGTTTGAACCGTTCTGAACTGTTCTGAACCAGTTTCAACTACTTTCAACCGGTTTGAACCTGTCTGAACTGGTCTGAACCAGTCTGAACTGGTCTGAAATTGTCTGCACCAGTCTGAACTGGTTTGAACCTGTATGAACCGGTCAGAACCTGTTTGAACTGGTTTGAACCGGTTTGAACAGGTCTCAACCGGTCTGAACTGGTTTGTACTGGTATAAACCAGTCTAAACTTGTTTGAACTTGCTTGAACTGGTCTAAAACTATCTGAACTGGTCTGAATGGGTCTGAACCAGTCTGAACTGTTTTGAAAGAATCTGATCTGGTCTTAACTAGTCTGAACGGATCTGAACTGGTCTGAACTGGATTGAACCAGTCTGAAACAGTCTGAACCGGTCTGAACTGGTTTCAACTGGTCTGAACCGGTCTGAACTGCTTTAAACCGGTTTGAACCGTTCTGAACCGGTCTGAACCAGTTGGAACTCGTTTCAACTGGTTTGAACTGGTATGAACCAGTTTTAACTGGTGCAAAATGGTCTGAACTTGTTTCAACTGGTATAAAGCAGTCTGAACCGGTTTGAGCTGGTCTGAACCAGTCTGAACACTGGTTTGAACTGCTGCTAATTGGTCTGAACCGATTTCAACTGGTATAAAGCAGTCTGAACCGGGTTGAACCAGTCTGAACTGGTCTGAAATGGTTGGAACCAGTCTTAACCGGTTTGAACTCGTTTCAACTGGTCTCAACCAATATGAACTGGTTTGATCCTGTCTGAACTGGTCTGAACCGGTTTGAACCAGTTTTAACCGGTATAAGCCAGTCTGAATTGGTTTGAACAGGTCTGCACCTGTCTGAACCAGTTTGAACCGGTCTGAACCGGTCTGAAACGTTTTGAACTGGTTTGAACCAGTTTGAACCAGTCTGAACAGATCTCAACAGGTCTTAACGTGTTTGTACTGGTATAAACCGGTCTGAACTGGTTTGAACTGTTTTGAACCACTCTAAAACTATCTGAACTAGTCTGAACGGGTCTGAACCAGTCTGAATTGTTTTGAATCTGACCCAGTGTGAACTGGTCTGAACTGGATTGAACCAGTCTGAACCGGTCTGAACTGTTCTGAAGTGGTTTAATCCGGTCTGAACTGTTCTGAAGTGGTTTAATCTGGTCTCAACTGGTCTGGACTGGTGTGAACCAGTCCGGTCTGAACCTGTTTGAACTGGTTGGAACAGGTCTGACTTGGTCTGAACTGGCCTGAACCAGTTTGAACCAGTCTGAACTGTTCTGAACTGGTCTGAACCTTTCTGAACTGGTTTAAATCAGTCTCAACCTGAAGACTTGGATCACCCTGAGAGGATTTCTTCCTGGATGTTACACATTCAGGAAGTTGATGTGAGGACTAGAGTCACCTTGAGAGGATTTCTCTCTAGATGCTACACTTGCAGGAAGTCAACGAGAGGACTTGGATCATCCTGAGAGGATATCTCTCTGGAGGTTACACTTGCAGAAAGTCTATGTGAGGATTCGGATCACCTGGGAGAGGATTACTCGCTGGATGTACAATAGCACAAGGGCAAGGTAAGGAGTCATGAATGTTTGAAGGACCAGTGCTAGAGGGATGCAAGCAGCTGAAAGGAAAGTTGAAAATGCGGGTGCTTTGTGATAAAAAAGTGCTGTATGCCTGCACACAGAAAGAAATGAGATTTGGGAACTTGGTTCCAAAGTATATGGTTTGGAATGTGCTGGAGTAGATCAGTGAATCTACCCTCACTGAAATCTTTCATTTTATGGCAATACAGTTCGCTCACTGTCTTTGGAGGACCTGGGTGTTGATGTTCACTAGCAGTAAGGTTAAGAGAGTTACATGTATCATGAAAACGAGTATTCTCTGGTATATATTAAACTGAAGAAATACGCTGAAGTGTGCCAAAGGAAGAACTTGCAGATGAAACTTCTGGGGTGCAAGAAGTTGTGGAGTTGGGAAACTTCTTTCCCTGGTAGCTCTGTAACCATTCATAAGAAGAGAAAATAGTTATTCATTGCCAGGAGTATTCTGTCTGTTATCTGCACTAGCGGGGCTACATCCCTGTTTCACAGATATCATGCACGTTGTGCCATGGCTTTGGAGACATTGAGTTACATTGGTGAGGAAGTCGCACTCAGCAGTAATTTTCAGAGAGATACATGTGCGACAATTACATGTATTCTGAAGAATGCATTGCATTTTGAAACGTAAGTTTTTACAAAGAAAGTTGCCATGAACCATCTAAAAAAGTAGGTATTGTGATATTTTGAAAACCATATGGGTAGCTCTTAGTAGTATGACTTAAGAAAAGAAAATGCTTTTCCCTTCGAGTAGCATACTGCTTGAAATAAGCTGGAGCAGTGGCGATCTACCAGGAGTACACTATCAGAAAATCAACGAGAGGGTGCGAATCAACCTGAGAATATTACTCTCTGGATGTTAGACTTGCAAAAAGTCTACTTGAGGACTCTGAACACCCTAAGAGGATTTCTCTCTGGATGTTACACTTGCAGAAAGTCCACATGAGGACCTGGATCACCCTGAGAGGATTTCTCTCTGGATATTACACTTGCAGGAAGTCAATGTGAGGACACAGATCAACCTGAGAGGATTTCTCTTTGGATGTTACACTTGTAGGAAGTTGACACGAAGACTTAAATCACCCAGAGAGGATTTCTTCCTGGATGTTACACTTTCAGGAAGTTGATGTGAGGACTTGGATCACCCTTAGAGGATTTCTCTCTAGATGTTACACATGCAGGGAGTCTACGAGAGGACTTGGATCACCCAGGAGAAGATTACTCCCTGGATGTACACTACCACAAGAGCAAGTTGAGGAGTCATGAATGTTGAAAGGACCAGTACTGGATGGATGCAACCAGCTGAAAGGAAAGTGGAAGACGTGGGTACTCTGTAATAAAAGTGCTGTATGTCTGCATGTAGAAAGAAATGAGACTTGGGGACTTGGTTCCAAAGTATACAGTTTGGAATGTGCTGGAGTAGATCAGGAAACCTACCCTCACTGAAATCTTTCATTTGATAGCAATACAGTTGGCGCACTGTCTTAGGAGGACCTGTGAGTTGATGTTATGTATAATGAAAATGATTATTTTCTGGTAGATATTACACTGCAGAAATACGCTGATGTGTGTCAAAGGAGGAACTTGCAGATGAAACTTCTGGGGTGCAAGAAGTTGTGGAGTTGAAAAATTTCTTTCCCAGGTAGTTCTGTAACCGTTCATAAGATGAGAAAAATTTTTTGTTGCCAAGAACATTCTGCTGGTTATCTGCCGAAGTGAGGTTGCAACCGTTTCAGAGATATGCACGTTGTGCCATGGCTTTGGAGACATTGAGTTACATTAGTGAGGAAGTTGCACTCAGCAGTAATTTTCAGAGAGTTACATGTGCAACAATTATATGTATTCTGTGGAATATATTGCATTTTGAAACATGAGAAAGTTTTTACAAAAAGTGGCCATGAACCTTCTAGGAAAGTAGGTAAAGTGGGATTTTGAAAACTGCATATATGGGTAGCTCTTAGTAGTATGACTTAAGAAAAAAAAATGTTTTTCTCTTCCAGTAGCATACTGCTTGAAATAAGCTGGAGTAATGGCGATGTGCCAGAAGTACACGATCAGAAAGTCAATGAGAGGACTCGGATCAACCTGAGAGTTTTTCTCTCAGTTGCACAAAGTCAACTTGAGGACTCGGATCACCCTGAGAGGAGTTCTCTCTGGATGCTACACTTGCAGAAAGTCTACATGATGAATAGGATCACCCTGAGAACATTTCTCTCTGAATGTTACACTTGCAAGAAGTCAACGTGAGGACTCAGATAAACCTGAGAGGATTTCTCTTTGGATGGTACACTTGCAGGAAGTCTACGTGAGGACTGAGATCAATCTGAGAGGATTTCTTTCTGGATGTTACACTTGCAGAAAGTAGAAGTGAGGACTCGGATCACCCTGAGAGGATTTATCTCTTGATTTCATGACTTAAGAAAAGAAAAGGCTTTTCTCTTCCAGTAGCATACTGCTTAACATCAGCTGGAGTAGTGGCAGTCTGCCAGAAGAGCACTAACAAAAAGGTGATGTGAGGACTCGGATCACCCTGAGAGGATTTCTTCTCTTCCAGTAGAGTAGTGGCGATCTGCCAGAAGTACACTATCAGAAAGGCGATGTGAAGACTCGGATCAACCTGAGAGGATTTCTTTCTGGATGTTACACTTGCAGAAAGTAGAAGTGAGGATTTGGATTACCCTGAGAGGATTTCAAAGTAGAAGTGAGGGCTCGGATCACCCTGAGAGGATTTCTCTCTTGATTTCATGACTTTAGAGAAGAAAAAACTTTTCCAGTAGCATATTGCTTAATATCAGCTGGAGTAGTGGCGATCTGCCACAATTACACTATCAAAAAGGCGATGTGAAGACTCGGATCACCCTGAGAGGATTTCACTCTGGATGTAACACTTGCAGGAAGTCGATGTGATGACTCGCATCACCCTGATAGGATTTCTCTCTATATGTGACACTTGCAGGAAGTCGAGATGAGGACTCGGATCACACTGAGTAAATCTCTGTATGTTACACATGCAGGAAATCGAGTTGAGGTCTCTGATTAACCTAGAGAGGATTCCTTGCAAGAAGTACACTAGGAGAAAGGCGAGGTGACGACTTGGATCACCCTGAGAGGACTTTTCTCTGTACATTAGAGTTGCAGGAAGTTGAGTTTAGGACTCAGAAAACACTGGAGAGGATTCCTTGCTAAAAGTAAACTAGAAGAAAGAAGAGGTGAGGACTCGAGTCACCCTGGAGAGAATTACTACCTGGATTTTGAACCAGCAGGAAGGCGATTTGAGGACTCCGAGCAAGCAGGGAAGGATTACTGGCTGGATGTACGCTAGCACAGAAACGAGTTGAGGAGTCTCGTAGATTTGGGAGAGGAGTTCTGTATGGATGCACACTATCCAATAGGATGTTGAAGACATGGGTGCTCTGTGACAAAAGTGCTGTATGCCTACACATGCAATGAAATGGGATTTTGGGACTTGCATCCAAGGGATACTGTCTGGAATATGCTGCAGTAGTTTGGCAAACCTACCCACACTGAAATCGTTCACTTTAGAGCAATACAGTTGGCTCCCTGGCTTACGAGGACATGGTATGGATGTTTCCTAGCATTTGGGTTAAGAGATTTACACGTATCATGAAAACGAGTATTCTCTGGACGATATTACACTGACAAAATACGCTGAAGTGTGCCAAAGGAGGAACTTCCACACAAAACTTCTGACATGCAAGGACTTGTGGAAATTAGGAAGCTTCTTTCCCGGGTAGCTGTATAACCATTAATAAGAGAACAAAACAGATTTTACTTGCCAAAAGCATTCAGCTATTTATCTGCAGTAGTGGGGACTAACCACTGTTTCACTGATACTGCTTAAACAGATTTTACTTGCTAAAAGTATTCAGCTATTTACCTGCAGTAGTGGGGCCTAACCACTGTTTCACTGATATTATGAACATTGTGCCTTCGTTTCTGACACACTGAGTTTCATTGGTGAGGAACTTGCACTCAGCAGTAATATTCACAGAATTACATGCCTAAAATTTCAATTATTCTGGAAAATATATTGCACTTTGAAACGTGCCGAAGTTTTTACAAAGAAAGTGCCCATGAACCGTCTAAGAAACCATGTATTGTGTGATTTTGAAAATGGCATACTTGGGTAGCACTTAGTAACAGGACTTCAAAGACGTAAAGGATTTTCTCTTTCAGTAGCATACTTCTGAATATAAGCTGCAGTAGTGGCGATCTGCTAGAAGTTCTCTATCAGAAAGGCAATGTGAGGACTCGAATCACACTGAGAGGATTTGTCTCCGGATTTTACACTTTGCAAAAAGTAGAAGTGAGGACTCGGATTACCCTGAGAGGATTTCTCACTTGATTTCCTAACTTAAGAGAAGAAAATGGTTTCCTCTTCCAGTAGCATATTGCTTAATATGAGCTGGAGTAGTGGCGATCTGTGAGAAATACACTATCAGAAAGGAGATGTGAGGACTCTGATCACCCTGAGAGGATTTCCCTCTGAATGTCATGACTTATGAGAAGAAAAGGCTTTTCTCTTCGAGTAGCATACTACTTAATACAAGCTGGAGTAGGGGCGATCTGCCAGAAGTACACTATAGAAAAGAGATGTGAAGACTCGCTTCACCCTGAGGGAATTTTTTTCAGTATGTCACACTTGGAAATAACGTGAGGACTCGGTTCACCCCGAGAGGATTTTTGTCTGGATGTGACCTTTGCAGAAAGTAGAAGTGAGGACTCGAATCATCCTGAGAAGACTTCTCTCTGGATCTCATGACTTAAGAGAAGAAAAGGCTTCTCTGCTCCAGTAGCATACTGCATAAAATAAGCAGGAGTAGTGGCAGTCTGTCAGAAGTACACTATCGGAAGGGCGATGATCACCCTGAGAGGATTTCTCTCTCCAAGTTCTACTTGCTGAAAGTCGAAATGAGGACTCGCATCACCCTCACTGGATTTCTCTCTGTATTTCACAATTGCAGGAACTCGGATCACTATCAGGGGATTTCTCTCTGTTTGTTACACTTGCAGGAAGTTGAGGTCAGTCTCAAATAAACCTGGAGAGGATTCCTTGCCAGAAGTACACTAGGAGAAAGGCGAGGTGAGGACTCGTATCACCCTGAGAGGATTTTTCTCTGTATGTTATAGTTACAGAAAGTTGAGTGGAGGACACGGAAAACCCTGGAGAGTATTCCTCACTCGAAGTACACTAGCAGAAAGAAGAGGTGAGGACTCGAGTCACCCAGGAGAGAATTACTACCTATATTTTGCACCAACAGGAAGGCTATATGAGGACTCAGATCAACCAGGGAAGGATTACTGGCTGGATGTACACTAGCACAGGAGCGAGTTGAGTCTCATAGGCATTGGAGAGCCAAAAGAATGTTGAAGACGTGGGTGCTCTGTGACAAATGTGCTGTATGCCTGCAAACACAATGAAATGGGGTTTTGGGAGTTGTGTCCAAAGCATACTCTCTGGAATACGCAGAAGGAGTTTGGAAAACCTGCTCACACTGAAATCGTTCACTTTATAACAATAAACTTGGCTCCCTGGCTTAGGAGGACATGATATGGATATCACCTAGCATTAGGGTTAAGAGAGTTACATGTATCATGAAAACGAGTGTTCTCTGGTCGATATTACACTGAGGAAGTACGCGGAAGTGTCCATAGGTGAAAACTTGCACATGAAACTCCTGGGGTGCAAGGACTTGGGAAAGTTGGGAAACTTCTTTCCCAGGTAGCTCTATAACAGTTCATAAGAAGAGGAAACAGTTTTTCCATTCCAAAAGCATTCAGCCGTTTATCTGCAGTAGCGGGGCTGAACCCCTGTTTCACTGATATCATGCAAGTTCTGCCTTGGTTTCTGACACATTGAGTCTCATTGGTGCGGAACGTGCACTCAAGCAGTAATATTCACAGAGTTACATATGTGAAAATTAGAAGTATTCTGCAAAATACATTGCACTTTGAAACGTGCGGAAGTTTTTACAAAGAATGTGCCCATTAACCATCTGGGAAACCATGTATAGTGGGATTTGGAAAACAGTATACTTGAATAGCTCTTAGTAGCATGAGTTCAAAGAAGAAAAGGACTTTCTCTTTCAGTAGCATACTGCTTGATATAAGCTGGAGAAGGGGTGAACTGCCAGAAGTACACTATCAGAAGGGCGATGTGAGGACTCGGATCACCCTGAGAGGATTTGTCTCCTAATGTCACACTTGTAAAAAGTCGACTTGAGGACTCGGATCACTCTGAGAGGATTTTTTTCTGGATGTCACGACTTAAGAGAGAAAAAGTGTTTTCTCTTCCAGTATCATACTGCTTATTATATGCTGGAATCCTGGCGATGTGCGAGAAGTACACTCCCCATAGGCGATGTAAAGACATAGATCACCCTGATAGAATTTCTCTCTATATGTCATACTTGCGGGAAGTCGAGATGAAGACTCGGATCACACTGAGTGGAATTCTCTCAGTAGGTTACACTTGCAGGAAGTCGAGTTGAGGTCTCGGATAAACCTCGATAGGATTCCACGCAAGAAGTACACTAGGGGAAAGGCGAGATGAGGACTCGGATCACCCTGAGAGGAATTTTCTCAATATGTTACAGTTACAGAAACTTGATTTGAAGCCTCGGAAAACCCTGCAGAAAAACGCTAGAAGTACACCAGCAGAACAAAAGGTGAGGACTCGAGTCACGCTGGAGAGAATTACTACCTGGATTTTGCACCAGCAGGAAGGCGATTTGAGGACTCGGATCAACCAGGGAAGGATTACTGGCTGTATGTACACTAGCACACGGGCGAGTTGAAGAGTCTCGTAGGCTTCGAAGATGCACGCTAGCCAAAAGGACGTGGAAGACGTGGGTCCTCTGTGACAAAAGGGCTGTATGCTGGCACACAAAATGAAATGGGATTTTGGGAGTCATGCCCAACGCATACTCTCTGAAATATGCAGGAGGAGTTCTGTAAACCTGCTCACACTGAAATCGATCAATTTATAGCAATACAGTTGGCGCCCTGGCTTATGAGGACATGGTATGGATATCTCCTAGCAATAGGGTTAAGAGAGTTAAATGTATCATGAAAGCGAGTATTCTCTGGTCGATTTTACACTGAAGAAGTACGCGGAAGTGTGCCTAGGTAGAAACTTGCACATGAAACTCCTGAGGTGCAAGGACTTGTGGAAGTAGGGAAGCCTCTTTCCCGGGTAGCTCTATAAGAGAATAAAATAGTTTATCCTTGCTAAAAGCAGACAGCCGTTTATCTGCAGTAACGGGGCTGAACCCCTGTTTCACTGATGTCATGCAAGTTCTGCGTTGTTTTCTGACACATTGAGTCTCTTTGGTGAGGAACTTGCACTCAAGCTCTAATATTTACAGAGTGACTTTGCTAAATTACAAGTATTCTGGAAAATACATTGCACTTTGAAACGTGCGGAAGTTTTTACAATGAAAGTGCCCATGAACCATCTAGGAAATCATGTATAGTGGGATTTGGAAAATGGCACACTTGAACAGCTCTTAGTAGCATGACTTCAAAGAAGAAAAAGACATACTGCTTGATGTAAGCAGGAGCAGGGGGGAACTGCAAGAAGTACCCTATTTGAAAGGCGATGTGCGGAATCGGATCACCCTGAGACGATTTCTCTCTGGATGTCATGACTTATGCGAAGAAAAGCATACTGATTTTTATCCAGTAGCATACTGCATAAGACAAGCTGGAGTATGGGCGATCTGCCAGAAGTACACTATAGAAAGGAGATGTGAAGATTCGTTTCCCCCTGAGGGAATTTCTTTCAGTATGTCAAACTTAGAAATAGTCAATGTGAGGACTCGGTTTACACCGAGACGATTTTTGTCTGGATGTGACCCTTGCAGAAAGTAGAAGTGAGGACTCAAATCACCCTGAGAGGATTTCTCTCTGGATGTCATGACTTAAGAGACGAAAAAACTTCCCTCCTCTAGTAGCATACTGTGTAAAATAAGCAGTTGTAGTGGCAGTCTGTCAGAAGTACACTATCAGAAGGGCGATGATCACACTGAGAGGATTTCTCTCTCGAAGTTCTACTTGCTGAAAGTTGAAGTGAGGACTCGCATCACCCTCACTGGATTTCTCTCTGTATTTCACACTTGCAGGAAGTCGAGAAGAGGACTGGGATCACCATCAAGTTTTTCTCTCTGTGTGTTACACTTGCAGAAATTTGAGGTCAGTCTCAAATAAACCTGGAAAGGAGTGATTGCCAGAGGTACACTAGGAGAAAGGCGAGATGAGGACTTGTATCACCCTGAGTGGATTTTTCTCTGTATGTTACAGTTACAGAAAGTTGTGTAGAGGACACGGAAAACCCTGGAGAGGATTCCTCGCTCGAAGTACACTAGCACAAAGAAGAGGTGAGGACTCGAGTCACCCAGGAGAGAATTACTACCTATATTTTGCACCAACAGGAAGGCCATTTAATGACTCAGATTAACAGGGAAGGATTACTGGCTGGATGTACACTAGCACAGGAGTCAGTTGAGTCTCGTAGGCATGGGAGAGCCAAAAGAATATTGAAGACGTGGGTGCTCTGTGTCAAATGTGCTGTATGCCTGCACACACAAGGAAATGGTGTTTTGGGAGTCGTGTCCAAAGCATACTCTCTGAAATATGCAGGAGGAGTTCGGCAAACCTGCTCACACTGAAATCGTTCACTTTATAGCAATACAGTTGGCTCCCTGGCATAGGAGGACGTAGTATTGATATTTCCTAGCATTAGGGTTAAGAGAGTTACATGTATCATGAAAACGAGTATTCTCTGGTCGATATTACATTGAAGAAGTACGCGGAAGTGTGCCTAGGTAGAAACTTGCACTTGAAAGTCCAGGGGTGCAAGGAAAGCTTCTTTCCCTGGTAGCTCTATAAGAGAATAAAATAGATTGTCTTTGTTAAAAGCATTCAGCCGTTTATCTGCAGTAGTGGGGCTGAACCCCTGTATCACTGATATCATGCAAGTTCTGCCTCGGTTTCTGACACATTGAGTCTCTTTGGTGAGCCCTCAACTTGCACTCAAGCTCTAATATTTACAGTGTGACATGTGCGAAAATTACAAGTATTCTGGAAAATACATTGCACTTTGAAACGTGCGGAAGTTTTTACAATGAAAGTGCCCATGAATCATCTAGGAAACCATGTATAGTGGGATTTGGAAAACGGCATACTTGAATAGCTCTTCGTAGCATGACTTCAAAGAAGAAAAGGACTTTCTCTTTCAGTAACATACTGCTTGATGTAAGCAGGAGCAAGGGTGAACTGCCAGGAGTACCCTATTTTAAAGGCGGTGTTAGGAATCGGATCGCCCTGAGAGGATTTATCTCTGGATGTCAAAACACAGTGGAAGAAAAGGCTTCTCTGGTCCCGT
Organism: Loris lydekkerianus; assembly: GCA_963574355.1. Lineage (NCBI taxonomy): Eukaryota > Metazoa > Chordata > Mammalia > Primates > Lorisidae > Loris > Loris lydekkerianus. The sequence goes on from CAUYPK010157391.1 coordinate 51,899, forward strand.
AGCATACTGCGTGATATAAACAGGAGTAGTGGCGGTCTGTCAGAATTTCACTATCAGAAGGGCAATGTGAGGACTCGGATCACCCTGATAGGATTTATCTCTCGGTGTTATACTTGCTGAAAGTCGACGAGAGGACTCCGATCACCCTTAGAGGATTTCCCTCTGGGTGTCACAATTGCAGGAAGTCGATGTGAGGATTCGCATCACCCTCATAGGATATCTCTCTAAATTTCACACTTGCAGGAATTAGAGATGAGGACTCGGATCACCCTCAGTGGATTTCTCTCTGTATGTTACACTTGCAACAATTTTATTTGAAGTCTCAAATAAACCTGGAGCGGTTTCAGAGGAGAGTACTCCTATCACCCTGACATGATTTTTCTCTGTATGTTACAGTTACAAGAACTTGAGTGGAGGACACGGAAAACCCTGGATCGGATTCCTTGCTAGGAGTACACTAGCAGAAAGTCACTTGAAACTAGGAGACTTGCAGAAAGTGAAGACTCGAGTCACCCTGGAGAAAATTACTACCTGGATTTTGCACCAGCAGGAAGGCGATTTGTGGATTCGGATCAGCCAGGGAAACATTACTTGCTGGATGTACACTGGCATAGGAGTGAGATGAGGAGTCTCATAGGATTGGGAGAGGAGTGCTGTATGGATGCACACTAGCCAAAAGGATGCTGAAGACGTGGGTGCTCTGGTACAAAAGTGCTGTATGTAATCCCACTCAATGAAGTGGTATTTTGGGACTTGGATCCAAAGCATACTGTCTAGAATATGCTGGAGTAGTTCAGAGAAAGATTACTGGCTGGATGTACACTGGTACAGGAGCGAGTTGAGGTGTCTTGTAGGATTGGGAGAGGAGTTCTGTATGAATGCACACTAGCCAAAAGGATGTTGATGACGAGGGTGCTCTGTGACAAAAGTGCTGTATGCCTGCACACTCAATGAAGTGGTATTTTGGGACTTGGATCCAAAGCATACTGTCTGGAATATGCTGGAGTAGTTCAGCAAACTTACACTGAAATCGTTCACTTTACAGCAATAGAGTGGGCTCCCTAGTTTAGGAGGACATGGTATGGATGTTTCCTAGCATTAGGGTTAAGAGATTTACACGTATCATGAAAACGAGTATTCTCTGGTCGATATTACACTGAAAAAATACGGCGAAGTGTGCAAAAGGAGGAACTTCCTCACGAAACTTCTGGGGTGCAAGGACTTGTGGAAGTTGGGAAGCTTCTTTCCTGTTTAGCTTTATAATTGTTCATAAGAGAATGAACAAAAGCATTCAGCCATTTATCTGCAGTAGCGGGACTGAACTACTGGTATCATGCACATTGTGCCTTGATTTCTGACACATTGAGTCTCACTTTTGAGGAACTTGCTGTCAGCAGTGATATTCACAGAGTTGCATGTGCGAAAATTATAAGTATTCTGGAAAATGTATTGCACTTTGAAACGTCAGGAAATTTTAACAGAGAAAGTGCCCATGAACCGTCTACGAAGCCATGTCTTCTGGGATTGTGAAAACGGCCTACTTGGGTAGCTCTTAGTAACACGACTTTAAACAAGAAAAGGATTTCCTCTCTCAGTAGGTATGGCTTAATATAAGCTAGAGCAGGGGGGGTCTGCAAGAAGTACCCTATCAGAAAGGCGAAGTGCGGACTCAGATCACCCTGAGAGGATGACTTAAGAGAAGAAAAGGCTTTTCTCTTTCAGTAGCATACTGCTGAGTATAAGCCGGAGTAGTGGCAATCTGCCTGAAGTACACTATCAGAAGGGCGAGGTGAAGACTCAGATCACTCTTGAGAGGATTCCTCTCTAGATGTCACATTTGCAAGAAGTCGATGTCAGGACTCGGATCACCCTGAGAGGATTTCTCTGGGAGTTATACTTGCTGAAAGTCAACGAGAGGACGCGGATCACCCTGAGAGGATTTCTCTGAGGAAGTGACCCGTGCAGAAAGTAGAAGTGAGGACTCGAATCACCTTGAGAGGATTTCTCTCTGGATGTCATGACTTAAGAGAAGAAAAGGCTTCTCTGCTCCAGTAGCATACTGCGTAAAATAAGCAGGAGTAGTGGCAGTCTGTTAGAAGTACACTATCAGAAGGGCGATGATCACCCTGAGAGGATTTCTCTCTCCAAGTTCTACTTGCTGAAAGTGGAAGTGAGTACTCGCATCACCCTCACTGGATTTCTCTCTGTATTTTACACGTGCAGGAAGTCAAGATGAGGACTCGGATCACCATCAGGGGATTTCTCTCTGTGTGTTACACTTGCAGGAAGTTGAGGTCAGTCTCAAATAAACCTGGAGAGGATTACTTGCCAGAAGTACACTAGGAGAAAGGCGAGGTGAGGACTCCTATCATCCGGAGAGGATTTTTCTCTGTATGTTACAGTTACAGAAAGTGGAGTGGAGGACACGGAAAACCCTGGAGAGGATTTCTCGCTCGAAGTACACT